>CANYBF010892957.1:0-24457 GCA_948192965.1 Dalechampia spathulata | reverse complement strand
CCATACTAATAATGTCCATTCTTATTAATACTATGATCAGGGATATTTAGATATTGAACATTTGCATACAGTAAGAATCTCATTCCATAAACTCTTTATGGATTCTTCTGCACTGTTCCAATATCATGGACTTCAATATATAGTTTAATACTCCAAGTAAAACAAGTTCATTTAAAACATTGGACTATATAATGAATAATGCCTTTATTAATGAAAACGTATAGTACAAATACACATGATGCTCTAGAGCATACACTAACAGTCTCTAATTAAATGTTCATCCTTGATCCACCCCTAAGTTATCCATGAGTCAAATTAATTAGTTTCTTTATCTACATTAGATTACAGAGGTATGAAAGAATTTGGTAGTTTTATCCCATGTTTACAACTATCTAATTCTTGAGTTTTATTACTAATACATCTCTTCCATCCTTTATAAGTTCTAAAGCTTAAATTTTAACTTTCTAACCTCTTAGCTCTTTTCATTTATGAAGAGGCCTTGATAAAGGTAGCATATACTTCTTGAGTGTTCATCGGTTGCTTTCTTGGTATTACCAAAGTTTCTAATGCTCTACTAATAAAGCTTTTTTTATATATAAAATTCTGAAGCTTTTTAGTTAAAAAATACAAAGTTGACTCTCTATTTTATTCCTGTCATACCTAATGAATTATAGTTTTACACTTTTCTTTTTGAAACCATCTGGCTTGAAATTTA
Organism: Dalechampia spathulata; assembly: GCA_948192965.1. Classification (NCBI taxonomy): domain Eukaryota; kingdom Viridiplantae; phylum Streptophyta; class Magnoliopsida; order Malpighiales; family Euphorbiaceae; genus Dalechampia; species Dalechampia spathulata. Next base: position 23,742 of record CANYBF010892957.1, on the reverse strand, counting down.
AATAAACCACTTCTTAATGACACACTTGCCTTAAATTGAAGAACCTAAGTTTTGTGATAAGATACCATGAAACCTTGATGGAGAACCTAAGCATTACTAAATTTTAATCTACTAGTAGGATTTACTACCATTCTATATAGCCTTTGAAAGGTAGTGACTTACGCTACTTGATTGTTCATTTATGTGACTTTTGACCTTTAAAATTCAAAGTAGATCAAGTCACACTTATTCATAAAATTTTAAAATATAGAAATCTACCTAAAATCAAAACTCTTGATATAAGCCTTTTCCATATAAAAAGAGAATCTTTTATTATAATAAAGTAAAAATGATGTAGATTATTCAAGAATCAAAGTTGATTTGCTTTATAAATAGAAGATAGGATCCAACCAATTGTCTTGATCTTAGGATATCATTATAAAATAAGAATTCATGTTATCAAAAGATTTCTTGCAATTATTTTGAGTATGGAATGAATCAATAATTCACTTTGGTATCTTATTGAACAAAAATCTTCTCTTCTTACCTAGTGTCTTAATCCTAGGATATCATTAAGATATTTAAATTCATGTTATCAAAAGATTTTATGTAATTATTTCTAGTATGAGATGAGTCAATCATCCACTTTGGTATCCTATTGAACAAAAATGTTATCTTCTTACCTAGTTTCTCTCTTAAGCTGCTAAACATATTCATATTTTTACAACATAACCAAATAAAAGATCATCTAAGATTCAATTTCTCCATGTCTTTCCAAAAACACTTCCTTGTTTTGCTCTACTTGGCTCCCCATTAATGAAAGACATGATACCTCATCATCCACTATCCATTCACCATGAATAAAATTCTTTGAATGTTTAATTACATGAAACTTCATACCTTGCTATAAAAATAGAAGCAAATCCTTTAGCTTCATAATAAAGTTTTGCTCAAACTCAAGATTTCTTTAAATACAACTAAGGTAATTCCTCCTTTATTTAGTTTCCATTAAAAAATTAGGTTAGAATTTGAAGCACATCTCATTTATCCCTTGAACTATCAAGTTTGACTTAGCCCTTGACAATTCTAAATAATAACATTAATGGTAATCTGGTAGCTTTAAGTAGGGGTGCTCATGAATCAGTTAACTTGTCCATTAGCATTGAAAAAAATTGATCCATCGGTTTTATCTTTTTAAAATGTCAAACCTAAACCTAAACCATTATTAATGGTTAACTACGAAAATGATTTGATTTTTCAAATTTCAATTTTTGACCATTATTTTGAAAAATTTAAAGTTTAATATACTATAAAATTAAAATATTTCCACATATAATAAAATCACTAATACAAAAAAGAATAAAATAAGAAAAATAGTTTGATTTTTGAATTTTTAACCATTATTTTAAAAAATTTATAATTTAATATACTATAAAATTAAAACACTTCCAAATGTTAAACATCATTAATATAAAAATGAATAAAATAATTAAAATATATTTGAAATAAAATCTAATCAAAAGATTAATGTTGGTGGTGGTAGGATTTGAACCTACCACCCTAATAAATCTTAAGATACACCTTACCATTAGGCTATAAGCCCATATCTAGTAAAAATAAAAGCCAAATAATATATATATTGAATACGTTAATATTAAATTCATATGGTTTAGTCAGTTGACTAAACCATATGAACTTTTAAACTTAAAAACCAAAACTAAAAACCAAAATTTAAAAAATGGAAAACTTAAACCTAAATTATCGGATTGGTTAACCATTAATTTTGGTTTCTTTTATTGGTTTCAGTTTGATTGGTTAACCTTAGCTTTAAGCGAGCCACTAATGCCATTAGTACCCTTTAAGTTTGCATCCACTTCCTTAACACCCTCTATATTGCTTTGCTAATTACTTGGGTATTTTAAAGTTGTTAAAGAACTAACCTCTATCTATCCCTTCAATCTAGTTAATTTCTTTATATTATACCTTTTATTATCATTGCCTACATTGGAATTTGCAACCCTTAAGTTCTTCATACTTAACATCAAATTCATGAAAGAGACCTAGAGCTTCTTAGTAAGAAAAGGAGTATGTAAATGTAGGGAGTGTATATGGTCTTTTGCTTTTAGTTCAACTCTGAGTTGTACCTCTCCATAATCTAAAATTCCAGCCTCTAGATTAAGATGTTTCCTTTATAAAAGCTCATGATATTCATTGAGGTGATTCTTTTAATAATTGATAGGCCACATATTGACCTATAATTTTCATCTCATGATCCATTTTTGTATCGTTTAACCTAATGATGATACCAATTCTTGATTCCATAATTATAAACATACCTTTTTGGCATCATGTGAGTATTTTAGGCATGTAGAGCAAGTCACGTTTGGCTTTTTAGTTTTCTACACAAGCAATAAGAAATTGATGTGATATGCATGACTTTTGTATTTTTCTCAAACATTATGCATAATATGCTCCCTATCATTTTTGAATATGAAGAATTCAATTAGCATATGGTACATGTTATATTTTAATTATACAGGCTAGGTTGACACACATTACATTAATTTTGCAATGTATAATGCATATTATCCTATTTTATGCAATGTGCAACACAAGTTGTGCTCGAGAGTTTGAAATGTCATATCACTTACTCGATTTTAGGTCTTTGTACATCAAATGATATAAATACGCATTGGATATTTCATTAACCCGATCAAAAATTAATTAAATCAACCAAAACTCTACTAATTTATCACTAGACACTTAATTAATAATGATTAAACTTAATTAGCATAATTAAGGACTAATTAAATTCTACCTTTATAATTAGTAATCAAGATTTTAAGCTTCAGTTTTAGTAAACTTCTAAATGCTTTTAATTTCTTCCTTCTTCCTCTAAATTCTGTATTATTTTTATATTTTTCATCCATAGGTGTTATTGGTTTATAACTTTTGATTCATGTGTTGTTTAACATTTAAATGTATCAATATCACTTGGGTCAGAACATGCCCAAGTCTTTTGTAATTAAATCAAATATCTAATAGCCTTTCATATTTGATTTGAAACAAGAACTTGATTCAAGGGCTTTTTGTAGCTTAATCGTAAATTAAACTTGATTTTTGATGAAGAACATGATTCAAGTGCTTTAAGAGCTTGATCTTGAATCAAACTTCACCTTGGAGGAAGAACACCTTAATGAACTCCTTGAATGCCATGATGAACTTGAAGAATTCTTGGATCTTAAAGAACACATTGAAATCTTGAAGACTTAGGAGCTTGTTGCTTCTAGCTTCTGGATTCCAAAAAATGCGTCTGGAATGAAGAGGAAGCCTCCTATTCATAATGATTTGGAGGAAATGAATTTACAGATTGAACCCCTATCCTCACTTCAAAATAATTATCATTTATTTATTTATTATTTTAATAGTATTTATCTTACTATTAAAATAATTTAAATTTAGATAATAAACCGGATAATTTTGATTGGTTTAAAATCTATTTAATTTATTAGATTGAGATAATCATTTAATATAATTATTTTATAGATCAAAATATTTATTTAATTGATCCATAAAATATATTTCATTTATTAGATTAAAATAATTATTTAATCTAATTGATTTCATGGATCAAAAAATATATTTAATTGATCCAGAAATTAATTTGAATTTTTGATATATACAAATACCCCCTCAAGATTTATTCATTAATTTATTTAATTGAATATATCTTAAATTAATTTATTTCAAATATTTATAAATAATATGAGAGTCAAATATATTTTTTATTTTATTACATGGCTCAAAGTAATTTTATTTTCCTTTCTTACTAAGAAAAGAAAATTCAAGACTTTCCTACATACAACCAATCCATATGGTGCCAGAGGATATTTATTTGGTGATGTCATTCCTTTATCGTGGTCCTTTTTTTTTATTTTTTTTAAAATTTATATTAAACTGAAATATAATTTGAAAATAAATAACACCTTTATCTCAAACAAATATTATTAAAGAATAATATTTGATATAGTTTGAAAATAATCATGATTAAAATTCAAAATTATCATTTAATCTAAATAGAAATTTTGATAACTCTAATACCCGAATTAAGTATGATTAAGGATTTTTATTCCTATTATAATAGAATTTGGAGGCGTAATCTTAATTCAACTCGAATTTGTTTCATCTCTATAAATAGAGACCTAGAGCATCCCATTTTTTGACATATTCATCATAGAAGTAATATGCATACTTCCTCTTCCTCCCTTCATTCTCTCTTCCAAGTGAAATTTTTCTTTTTTTTTTCTTGCTTTTTTTTCTTCTTATATCATAAGAAAGTTAACAACAATTTTACTTTTTTGTTGTAGAATTGTCTTATTCCTTGGATCTTAGCATTATGTTGAAGTCAAGAGCACCATTCAACTATCTCTATCAAGGTGATCGATTTTCAAAATTGTTTGATTATCACAAATAATCAAACCAGTAAGATAATTCGACTATAAAATTGAACAATTGTCTTGGGGTGATTTGATTATTGAATTTAATCAAAATTCAAGAGATTATAGACATTTGAAGATTCAACTACTACCATAAAAATGATCATCTTCAAGACTACTTGATTATTATGAATAATTGAATCGATAAAACAATTTGACTATAAAATTAGTTAATTGTTTTAGGGTGACTTGATTATTGTATTTAATCAAGTTTTAATCAAGTCAAAGATTTAAGCAACTCCAAGATTTAAGCATCAAGGAAGACAATCATCACTTTAACTATCATAAGCAATCAACCGACAAGGTGACTTGATTATAAATTTAGTCAATTGTCTTGGGGTGGCTTGATTCTTGTGTTTAGTCAAAATCTAAGATTCAATTTAAAGATTTGATGTACAAGACTCTTTATTTTGATGGCTCATTCCTTGTAACTACTTAACTTAACAAGTATTGATAGTTAATCGGCAAGTGATTAAACTTTACTAATTGTGTGATTTTTTAACTCAACTTGGGGTGATCTAGCTATCATACTTGATCTCCTAAAATGAAGATGATTTAAATTGAAGTTCACATCAATGATAAGCAATGATCATGTATTAAAATTTCAGAAACTAAGAGCAACTATATGCATTTGATCATAATTTTGCATATCCAAACTCCTACAATTGGACATTTTGCTTCATCATGGCCTTTTTCAATGATGGTTCCATTTTTATAAACTTGGTCATAGAAAGCTTCCTATGAATTTACTAACTCAAGCCAAGATATCATGAAATCAACTTGGTTACTTTTGAAGTCCCCTTCCAAGTCTCTGAGAAGTTCTTCTGATGATGCTCTTATTGAAAAAGTGTATTGCTATCAAAGAAGTATCATGGTCATCTACCTTTAAGGTTGTTGGTGAGTTCTCTTATTCTCCATGTTATTGGGAATGACTCAAAGATATTCTTGTAGTAAACAAGTCATTGCTTATACAAGCTCACATTTATGATGCTATCTTTGCATCACTCTTCATTTATGACAAGTCTACTATCATCATGCAATACTTCTATGAGCATTGGAGTCCATCCACCAATACTCTTTACCTGCCTCTTGGAGAAGATTTGATTTCACTTTAGAATTTGCATTCTTTAAGCAAACTTCCCATCTCAAGCACCTTCTATGATGAAGTCATACCTTATGCTAAAAAACTCATAGGCTTCAATGGTGATAATGAATTTCTTCCACCAAGTTGTCAATACTTGTTCTATGCTTACCACGAGCTTGTTAATGACCAACACCAAGTGAAGATTGATGATTGGATCAAGTTTTGATTTCACAGAGCTACCAGATATGTTAAATCTCTAGGGAAAGACTACTTGAAAAGGGCTAAAGCTTCAAAGAAGACATTCTATCCATTTGGAATAATCGGCATGGCCTTACCTCAAAATGAAGCCTGGCAACATCCTTTTATCCTTCTTGGTATCAAGGATCATACTTTATAAGATGAGGTTTACTTAGTTGCCTTTCTTTCTCATTGGCTATGTAAATTTGTACTACCATATAAAGTTTTAAATATCATCCACCCCAGTACTTTTAAATTTGCAAGCATGATGGCTTTAGGAGATAGCTTCTGCTTAGCCATTCTGGTCTTAGCCAACATTTATCATGGATTGAGTAAAATTTCTAGCTGTACCAACTTGAACTCTTGTAGTGTTTGCTTTCCAGTTTACTATGTCTATGGTTAGTTAGTAGATAGGTATGATACTCACTTCTTTGAAGGGTAGGTATGATACCCACTTCTTTGAAGGGAAGAATGCAATTCCTGCTTGCATGACCTATTAATGAGGCTTAAGGATGACTCACGTCTTCAAAGATCATGAAGTGGAGAACCTTTTTCAAGGAAGGTTGATTTAAGACTAAACATGTGACCTTTCCACCTCAAGAAATAAGCATCATTGATAATGATGCCTTTTATTATTGTCCATTTAATTAGATCAAATATATTATTAGTCTCTGATTTGGTTATTTAACTTTTCATTGTAGGGACATGTTTTATATTCAAGCATATTGCCTTACTAGATTTAGCTGTTATTTTTGCTTTACTCAAGACATCCTTAATGATCTTCGAAAGCTAATGAGACAACCTACTTTGAAGGAAGTTCTTCAATTTTGGAATTCCTTTACAAGTCTTAGAAGTCAATCAAAGACCATAGTGCCTTCCAAAGTCTTAAGGGAGCCTTTCTATGCAACTCAAAGTTATGTTGAGTGGTGGTCTAAGGAGTGCTCTTGGGCCTCTTTTACTGCTAAATAGGATAAGTTTAATCCAACTAGAGTTCAAAAGAGACTGAATCATGAAGCTATCATGATAAATCCTCTAATTTCAAGACCTCAACAAAACTTAGTCCTTGGCCCTCCTTGTAGGAGTACACCAAATGATAGGACTTTTATAAGAGCACTTAATTGAGACGATAGTGATGATTCCAATCCTCATAGACATTTCCTAGATATAAGACCATACAAAAGAGCTATCCTAAAATATGTTGGCTTTGATAAGGATGAATCTAAGTCAAGCTCTAATCATTACTGGAAGAGACCAAAGACTCACAAAACTTATAAGGCTCCAGTGACTGATTTAGCCCTACTAGATGACACTCCTTCATTTTTTAAAAATCTTGTATTAACCTTTTCTTTTGAACTTAGTTTTCTTTTGACTTCCTACAAAGGAATCATTGTAATGTAGCTACCTCTACATAGATGGACTTATGCTTAAAGATCATAAATGTACCTTTCTATAAATTTCCCTCATTTTCTGACAAAGTTCTTAGTGCATTAAATGAGCTTTAATAAGTTAAAAAGATTGATGTTTTAATTCCTAATAAGTGTACTGAAGACTATGTTCAGAAAATCAACAATTTTCATGAAAAGGAGTCTTAGCTTGCAAGTCATTAAAGGAGTATCATTTAAAGAAACTTGGAGAAATTTCTAAGAGATTAGACAATGCAAGATCTCTTGAAGTTGAAGCTTTCAAGAAGCACAGTTTAGTTGAGAATGACTTACTTAAGATTGACAATGAGATTCAGAGACTTCATACAAAAAAAAGAAATGCTTAAACTTTCTTTAAGTGATGTAGAGAAGGAAGTCCTTGATATCCAAGCAAGCATCACCAACATTGAGGAAGAGGAATCAGTTACAAAGAATGTCCCTTTCCAAGATCCATATGATGAACAATCTTTACAACGACTTAGGAATGTATTAAAGGTAAAAAAGAGTTGACTTAAGAGATTCTGTATGGAAACCATAAGTTTCATTTTCTCTTTGTAATAGAATATTCATTTTTCATTAATAAATATTTTATTATTTTTTCCTTCATATACATCACTTGGAGATATATTTTATTTTACTTAGCATGATACTAAGTTTTTTTTATTTATCTGATTAAACTTAGCATATTACTAAGCTACCTACGTACCTTCATAAGAAGCATCAAGTTAAACATAGTCAATTACAATGAATTTTTTTATTTGGTTTGTCATGCACAGTTTTAGCTCATACAGATCAGGAGCAATGTTGAACCTTAAGCATAATACCGCTTTAAGAATTTTTCATTAATAGGTCTAATACACACTCCATCTTTATCAACAATCTTGTATACACCATTTGAATAAACTTCTTGTATAACATATGGTCCATCCCAATTTGATAAGAACTTATTGCCCATACATCGAGATATGATGCTTGATCTTCTTATAACAAGAATAAGATCTCCAACTTGAAAAGATTGTGGCCTTACTTTCTTATTGAAGGCTCTTAACAACCTAGCTTGATAGCACTCAAAGTGTTATTGTGTATCCAGATGCTTTTCATCTAATGCTTCTAACTCTTGAAGGTGTAATCAAATATTATCTTCACTTAAGAGTCCTTCTTGAATTGATATCCTTAAAGATGGGATTTGTTGCTCAAGAGGTAGTACAACCTCCACACCATAAACAAGTGAATATAGAGTTGCTTATGTAGGTGTTTGGTATGTGGTTTGATGAGCCCATAAAGCTTCTCCCATTCTTTCATGTCAATCTCTTTTTGATTGACTTGCAATCTTCTTATAGAGATTACATAAAGTTTTATTGAAAGCTTCAAGAATGCCATTAGCGAGTGCATTATACATTGAAGAGCAACACTACTTGAAGCTAAACCACTCATATAACTTATCCATTATCTTATTGTAAAATGGCCTACAATTATTCATTATAATGTAACGAGGCATACCATAACGATATATGATATTTGTTCAAATGAAGCTTGCAACTGTCTTCCATTTCACCTCTTTACATGCCATAGCTTCAGCCTATTTGGAGAAATAGTCTGTTGTAGCCAAGATGTAAAGATGATCACCGGACCTTTTCGGTAAAGGTCCTACCACATCAAGTCCTTAAGTATTACAAGGCCAAGATGCAATAGTTAAATGAAGTGGTTCTATAGGTTGGTGTATCATGTTTGCATGAAATTAACACGCTTGACATCTTTTAGTATATTTCATGCAATCTTTCACCATTATAGGCTAATAATACCCTATTCTTTTAATTTGGAAGTGAAGCTTTGAACCAACTTGATGAGCTCCCACATGCCCTTAAGTGTGCTTCTTGCACAGTCTTAGCAGTTTCATTTTCCCCAAGGCAATGTAAGAAGATGTCATCAAAGGAACATCTATATGGAGTTCCCTTATAGTAAATGAATCTTAATGCTCGCCTCCTAACTTTAGTTTTATGGAGCATATCTTTAGACCGCTTTCCATGCTTTAAATAATCAGTAAGCAGTTGCCATCAATTTTCTACGTCAGTCTCATATACAAAAATATGATTCACTATCTCTTTTTCACATTCATTTTTAAGGTGAAGTGCTGATGGCACAATCCATCTTCCACATACAAGAACTTCAACCGTACAATTTGGTAATGATAATATTGATGCTAAGTTTGCCAAAGTATTAACCTATTGATTATCATCTTATGTCACATGTTTGATTGAGAAGTTGTTAAATTGATTAAGTAGATTTGAAGCATACTCATAATATGGCAACAAATCAGCTTTCTTTACTTCATATAATGAGAGTACTTGATTGCAACTAACTTTGAATCTTCAAACACTTGAATATTTGAGATCTCCATGTTAACTACCATTTCCAATCCAAGGATCAAGGCCATATACTCTGCTATGTTACTTTAACATTTCTCTTCACAGGTAAATGCAAATGGCATAAATTGACCTTCATGACTAAGAAAACAACCTTAGCTCTTAACCTTTCTCGCTTTACTACTCCATCAAAGAACATCCTCCAAGGTCTTGGAACTTCTATAAGGAAAATTTCTTCATTAGGAAGATCATCAGAAAACTATCAATGATCAAAAATAGGATGATCGGCTAGAAAATAAGTAAGAACTTAACCTTTAATTATCTTTTGAAGCATATAGATAATCTCAAACTCCTGTAATAACATTACCCATTTAGCCAATCTTCTTAAGAGGATAGGTCTTGACATGATGTACTTGATAAGATCTACCTTCGAAGTCAAATGTGTAGTATGAGCTTGTAGATGATGCCTCAATTTTTAGTTGCAAACATTAAGGCTAAACACATATTCTCAATGGGAGAATAATTTAATTTTGCTCCATTCATCATTCTACTAAGGTAGTAAAGTGCACCCTCTTTTCCTTCATCATTTTTTTATGTTAGCAAAACCCCTAAAGATCGATTATTTATTGATGTATGTAAAATGAGAGGCCACCTGATTATCAGTGTATTTAACACAGGTGGGTTCAGAAGATATGGTTTGAAGCTATTGAAGGCATTGGTACATGTTTTATCCCATTTAAAAGCAACATCTTTCTTCATTAAATGGTTAAAGGGTTGACACCTACCAGTTAAATTTGAGATGAACCTTCTAATGTAAGCCAATTTCCCTTGTAAGATTTTCAACTCATGAATATTTCTTGGCTCTAGCATTTTGAGGATGGCATCAATTTTAGATTAATTGATCTCGATCCCTTGATACCTTACAAACAACTAAGAAACTTTCTAGTAGATACCCCAAAGGCATACTTCAAAGGATTCATCTTCAAATTATAATTTTGAAGACGTTTGAATACCTATCATAAGTTTTACAAATGATCAATAGCTTTCTTTGATTTTACCATAAAATCATCCATATAACATTTGACATTTGTATGATGCTGTTGACCTTAACTTTTCACACTCGTGTAATTTCGGGTCTCTGCTTGATTCAGCTTGGTTTTAGTCCCTGATATCGAGCCCGATTGCACACATAGGCCTCTATGTCTCCCTCTGTGTATTCTGATGTACAGGATACTTCAGAACTGGTGGGGCCCACCATGGCACCTGGCGAGACATCTTAACCCATTTTGTGTATTCTATACTTACAGAATACATCTTCCAGTTGCCTTACGCAAGGCACAACGCTTGGCATTGCAAATGCCATCTTCTGGGCCCACTACGCTATGGGCCCACCTAAGATACCAGTGGCCCCGCTGCCCCTACTGCCGATTTTGGATATTCTGTACTTACAGAATACAATTCCATGTTGCCTTACGCAAGACACAGTGCTTGGCATCGCAAATGCCATCTTCTGGGCCCACTACGCTGTGGGGCCCACCTAGGACACTAGTAGGGCCCATAGCGTCTACTAGTCTATTCTATGTATTCTGTACTTATAGAATACATTTCACACCTGCCTACGCGTGGTAGGATGCACAGAATGCAAAATATTGCATTTTGAATCTAGGTCACTATTCTCTATGAATAGTACGCAGGCGGGGCCCGCCTTCCCCAATTAGCCTATTTTGTGTATTCTATACTTACATAATACATTCCGCTGCTGCCTTACACAAGGCATACCCCATGGCATCCCGAATGCCACATTTATAGGCTCACCGTGCTGTGGGGCCCACTAAACACTAGTGGGGCCCGCTTCCCACTATAGTTCACTTTGATGTATTCTGTACGCACAGAATACATCCTACCTACTGCCTTACTTGAGGTAAAACACTTGGCATGCTATCTGCCACTTTTCCAGGCTCTTTTATGCTATGGAGCCCATAAGGGTACTATTCATCATGAATAGTATCTAGATGGGCCCACCGCCCAAATTCACCAATCTGTGTGTTCTTGACGCACAGAACACATTTCCGCTAATACCTAAGCAAGAAACGACCTTCTGGCACGCCAAATGTCATTTTGGGCTGAAACTGGGTCGCAAACCCTAAATTAGGCCCATTAGCCAAAACTCGATGTTCGGGGTCGAATTTGAGAAAACTTATAACTGTAAAGTTTCTCAGAATGTTTATTTCACTTCAGTTGACATATGGTGCGCATCTGATTTTGCCCGTATTGAGTGGAGCGCATCGCGATGTGCGTAGTGCATGGCACTATGCGCTACACATGTTGCATAGTAATCGCATAGAAAAGACGTTTGGTCGGGAGCCTTCTCGGGACCAAATTTGGAAAAACTTTCTTCTACAAAGTTGTTCCTTACATTGAATAACGCTTATAGGCTTCGGGGCGCATCCTGAAAATGACCGTAGTGGGCCCCACGCGATGGGTCAAAGGGTAATGTGCACCGCACATCACCTAATGTGCGCAGCACATTAGCAATGTGTGGCGCACATCTCTACAAATCCGAGCCAAAATTACAAAATTGCCACGCCCAAAAATTGCTCTATAAATATAGAGCTCGGGTAACATTTTTTGGATCCAAAATTTGCTCTCTAAGGGCCCAAAAACTCTGCCAAAATTTTCACTCAATTAATTAGGCCCTTAATTAATTAAATCACTTGGATTTAGTGACAAAATTTGTTAGTTTAGGCTCCCTAAACATGGAATCAAGCAAGATCAAGAAGAAAATTTGGCCAAAATAAGGTAAATTTCCCGTTTTCTTCAATTTTCTTCATTCTGTCACTATTCTGGCGGGGATATGCTACGAACATCACCTCATGTGCGCCACACACAGCCTATGTGTGGCGCACATGGGGTCATGTGCGACGCACATCACCCCACAATTTTCTAGAAAAGGCTGTTTTTCTCCCGTTTTTCGTCCGATCTGGCCAATCTAAGGCCATTCAAGGCCTTTCCATGGCTTGGATGCCTTGGATCTGCCCTAAATCTAGCCGGATTTTAAATAATTTTAACTTTAAAATTATTTTTCTTGATCTTGATGTAAATCCATGAAGCAAAACTCATTTTCAGGTCCGATCTACCTAGATCAAGGTTGGATCTAGGGTTTCTGCTGAAAATTTTTTGATTTTCCTTCTGTTTTCTCTGCTATGTGTGCCACACATGTGCCCATGTGCACCACACACAGTCAATGTGTGGCGCACATTGGCCTATGTGCTGCGCACCTAGGCATCGATTTTCACAGAAAAACCTCGTTTTTCGCCCGAACTGCTTTCCGATCTGACAAATCCAGCAACTCCAGTAGCTTCTCCATGCAATTGGGGTTCTCGATCTGTCAAAAATTGTCCAGATCTACTTGATTTTGGCTTAAAATTAATTATTTCAATTAATTGCTTAATTAATTGTTTGGTTTGATGAACTGGAGGCCAATTCGTGCTCAAAATGAGGCACTATCTTCATTAAAGTTGCTTGATTTTGTCTGTAGTTTATTTCTGTACTGACAGATTTAATTTTTGTGCAGATTGGCCTCTGATGTGTGCCACGCACAGCCTATGTGTGGCGCACATCCCTCATGATTTTCCAGTGGTATTTAAGCTTCACAGTAGCTCAGGTATTCTGGAAAAGTCATAAAATAATTTTTACATAATTAATTTTGGCCTCAAAATTAATTTTTATGATAAAATGCAATTTTTACTCGTATAAATACGATTTTTGATAGGATTGGTTTTTAATTGGTTGTAAGGCTATCTCCAAAATTATATGTGATAATAGTCCTCCGAATTAAATTTTCCATGATCAAATAAAATAATTTTGCATAAGATTATTTTTATTAAAATGAATTTTCACGATCTGGCTCGTGTTTATTATTTCAATTATTGCCTAATAATTGTTGAATTTTGACTCTTGGTTCGTACTTTTAAATGGTATGGGACTAGTCAATTAAATCCAAAATTCATTTGCTACTAATGAATTTATTTGTTTATTTTGCATATTAATCCATCATGTATTTTGGATCGTGCAACGCGAGGGAGAAAAGAGGTATTACTTAATACCCGTGAATTTATGTATGCGAGGAATATTTGTAATAGGATAGGATTAATTATTCGGTCTGTAATAATCCCCCCTATTTCCTGTCTGTGTCCCCTAATTTCCTCGATTCCCTTTCATCGACCTTTATTTTTATTCGTATATTTGCCGAAATATACTATATCATCACGTCACATGCCATGTCACATGACACATGCACACACTACTATGCATGCCATGCATATACCGTATGCCATAACATACTATATTTCATATGCATATACGTATAAATATGAAAATATGCCAATACGCCAATACGCAATCCAATGCGCTCAATCAACCAATACGCCTTATCATGCGTACGTATATGCCATGCCATGACATATACTATGCCACAACGTATGCCATTACATCTATCATACCGTATACCATGCATATACCATGTTAAATACACATTCACATACGCACCACTATGCCATGTCATACATATGCCATGCCATTCACCATTTCACATGCTATACATATAGTATGTCATCTATCTTACATGCCACGCATAAGGTATGTCATCCACTCCACATACTATACATATATAGTATGTCATCCATTTTACATGCCATGCATATGGTATGCCATCAATTATACCATGCCATGTTATAATTTAACATTTCACATGTCACGCCACATGATACAAGCACATTCTACTACACATGCTATGCATATGCCATGTTACGCATCATCTCACATGCCACGCATTTGGTATGCCATACCTCCAACATGACATGCATATACTATGTATTACACCATCATACATATCATGCATAGGATATGCCATACACGCACCATGCATATGATATGTTACTTATTATGCCATGTCATATGTCATGTCATGCATCACTTCACATATCATGCATATGATATGTCATTCACCCCGCATACACATTGCATACGCCATACGTCTAACGCTAAAATGAATCAAAAATGTTAACACATAACACCAAACATTATTTGCCATAATACGTGCTTACATATTAGGATTGCTATATCATACATATGATATGTCATACATGCTCACATGTCATGCTTATGCCATGTTACTTTTATCGCTATATCACATGATATACATATGTCATGCCATCCAAATGCCATATAGCTTTATATGTCATTCTATGTGCAACTTTGCAACGCCAATCCACATGACGCGCTGTGTGTTTACATTTACGCTCATATGCTTGCCTGCTTAGGACAATTAATTCTAACTAAAATGGTAAAATTAATTTTGGAAACTCATAAAATAGATCTCCACCACCCGAACCCAATCTCTGAAGGGTTTAACTAGCACTCATGCTATGGGTCAGTTGGACCAATCCGGAACCATCCGGTGGCGACTCCCTTGCGACTCTTTCGAGTCCGTATCATTCCCTAAGGGAACCCCTTAGGAAGACTGCACTTTCATTCCAAGTGCGGTCCCCGGTCCGTGACTTTCGCAAACCTCACTCTGGGCCCCGGCAGAAACCGGCGCTTACAAAGACATAACAATTCTTGATCATAGAAATTATATTTAGGGAATCTAACAAGAGCATGATTATTTAATAGCAGGTAATGCAATTATAAATAGGAGAAAGAATAATACAAATGTAGGACAAATGTCTTGATCATTTTCTACATTAAATTGCATCAAATGTAATTTTAGCATTACTTACTTGGAGAGTTGTGGATTGTTTATTTAAAAATGTTAAAGATGAGCTTGTGGATTGTTTCAATTGTAATTTACCTACCAATTTAGTTCTAATAGTAGAGACTCACATTTTATTTTTTACAATGAAGTTGAGTCGATGAGTGGGTTATAAAAGAATTATTCAAAGTGGATAATAAAGTGGTCGATACTTTAATTAATAGAGCAAATTGCATCTTGCCTTTCAAAACAAAAACTACCATCAAGTTCTTTTGGTTCTATATGACTAAGTCATGTTTTTGTAATGTAATTTATGTTAAAACATCAAACAATAAACCTACAAATTGATTGATAAAGCATATTGTAGGGATGTTTGGGTTGCTTACCTCCTCTCTTCATCTTCTTAACTTTCTTGAGAAAGATATTATTTTTGCGTTAATGAAATTTCTTCTTAATTGTTTAAAAATAAATTTGAAATATATATACTTCATTAAATATGTATATTTTAAAATGTAAATATTTGATAAATGTAGATATTTTAAAATGTATTTTTGGTTTATAGTAGTATTTGTAAGATTAATAAAAGTAAATAAGATATAAAATATATAAATATCAAATCTCATAAATATAAAAAATGAGATAGTTCTGAAATATTATCTTTTAGGTTATATTTTAAATCTAAAAAATATGAGACATTTGGATTATGTGACATTTTATGAAATATACAGATTTTTGTATCAATTTTATAAATCAAACAAAAATACCATCAAATATATATTTTTGATGTAATGTTTCATTTCAAATGACACAAATTAAATGAGCACTATAAATACTTTAAATCAAATAATATATTTTCAAATATATGCATTTTAATATATATATATATAATAAAATACGTATATTTCAAAATCTTATAAATATAAAAATTATTTAAATTTTAAAATATTTTAGGAATAATTAAATATTAACAACAAATATATAATAATTACTTGTTATAAAAATAATTATTAATTATTAAAATAATTAACAATTATTTAAACAAATAATTTATTGTTGTACTGTAATATTTTCATCATAAAAATATGAGATATTTGTAATTATGTATTTAAATAATATATATGTTAAAGTTTCGAATTATCTATCAAATCATTTACCCATAAACTAGTCATTAAATAACTTAAAAAATATTATGAATTTAATTTAAAACTTCTTTTTTCTGATTGAATTAGAAATATATATTAAATTGCATTCATTATAAGTTCATTATTACTAGTTGTCTATTAAATCATTTTATGATGGATTTATTCAAAATTTATAATTTGTGTAATATTAAAAATCTAATAATATTATTGATTGAGCATTAAAATTAAAAAAAAATATGAAATCCTAAATACATGAAAAAGATCACATACCCATATATGAAAATTAGTATACTTATTTTTGAATTTATTATCAACATTGGTTAGATATAACATGTTGTTGAAAAACCCATAGATGATTTAGATATGATTATTAATTATGATTATGTTACTTTTTTGTCAATTCTTTTTGTATAAGTAATCATAGAAAGAGTTTTTTATTATCTTTATTACGTGATATAATTAATATTCAACGGACCTTTCTTTTCTCTTTAATTCTATTTTTGATTTTTGATTTTTGTTTCATTTTTAAGTATTTATATTTGAAATTTAAAGCAAAATTCTATTTTTTTTATCTTTCCTTTATTTATTGAATTCCTATAGTATTCATATTAATTAATTTCCAGTAAAGTTATATGTTGGTAAATTGTAATTGAGTTTTCTAAAATTGAAATTGATTAATTATTTTCTTAAACAATATAGAAATAAAATAATAATAATAAATTAGCCTAAATGGGTTTCCCAGCTGCATTAATTACTGAAATTTAGATGGAGGACGTTTTCGGCAATAGTTCTGTTAACAATATGATATGAAAAGTTATTCTATTTTATTTTTAATTTTTTGTTTATTTTTTTATTATTTCAAATTAAATTTTGGTCCAAATATTAATTTTATTTAATATTTTAATTTTAAAATATTATATGAATAATTAATTATTAACAACATGAGAGGGAATCCGTTGGAATTTTCTTTCAATGATAATGGAGTCTTGGATATAATTTTATAGTTTTTTAAATAAATTAGATTATTAAATATAACATAAATAAGATTATATTATTTCTTTAATGAATTATCATGAATTGGATGATTTCATTCTTTAATATGATTATTCTTAGTGTTTGTACCCGTGGACATGAAAATTTTGAAAGTTTATATATTTATTTTTTGATATTATAAATATATTTGATGATTAATTAAATTAATTTCATTAAAAATATTTACATTATATAAAATTAAATATTAAATAAAACTATATTAATATCATATATATATATGTCTAAATTATAAAATATATGTATTTTTTCTATACGAGGTTAAATATGTATTTTTTCTATATAAGGTTAAATATATATTATTGTATTAATACATTACCTAATAGAGAATATATATTTCTTTCCTATTTATGGTGTAAATCACCACAAAAAAAATCCTCTCAAAGTCTCTATAAATAGAGAGAGGTATTACATCATAAAAAAATCCTCTCAAAATCTCTATAAACAGAGAGAGGTATTATGATCGAAGAGGGGATGCAAAATCAACGGACAATAAAATTCTGCAATCAAAATATCAAAAAATGTTTTGGAAGATTTCGTCTCAGCACAAAATTCATAATGAAGCTTTTAAGTCTTTAGATCAAAACATTCAAAATGAATCATTAAGGCATTCAATTTTTATATTTGTAGAAATAATTATTAGAGATTAACAGCTCTTGTGTAAATTCTAACTAGAGGAGAAATCAAGAGGACAATCAATAATCAATAACAGAAAAATATATCAATAGAAATACTAATATTAAGATTGATTTTTTAGCAACTTCAAATTTCTTTTCTATCAATATCAAGTCTACTTTATTTTCATTCCTATATATGCAAGCTGTGTTTTCTAATACAAATAACTAGTATTTTTATTGAAGTTTATATTTTCAGTTACTTTTAATTTATTTTAATCATTTATTGCTATTAATTTTAAATAAATTACTAAAAAAAAGCTTGCAAATCTCAATCATCAATTAAGAATCAGATACATATTTATTAATTTGAGGTAATCAAAATTTTTCAGAGATACTCAAAATTACTTTCCAGAATTGTGAACTAACACTTAGTTATTAATGTGAAGTTGGCTTTATTTTTCATTGTTTAACCTTTAAAACAAGCAAGCACTAAGGCGTATTGATAAAGACATTAGTTGTAATTAAATCAAAATGCAAGTACCAGACAAAGTAAGAATATTATGCCAGGGACATTATTTTTTCCCCCAACAGTCCAAAGCACTCGTATCCAAAACTTATAAAGCCAATGCCTTCACATACGTGCAAACCCTAAACCAATGCTCGTAGGATCCCCAATAATTACATGTTATAGAAAGTTTAATTTCAAATCTCTAGAATGAAGTAATTTATATTGAAAAAGTATATATCTCATTTGAAGTTTTTGATATTTATATTAGATTATCTTAATCTATCAGAATAAATATAAGGATCATCAAAGAGTCCAGACCAAAAAACCAAAAAAAGGAGGCAATTATGTATTATGGGTAGGAGTCATTTGATGATACTTTTGATTTTATGTTCGTGAAGTTATATATGTCGCAAGGAAAAGGCAATTATGTACATCTTACAACGAATAAAATGTCCAAATAATTAAAAAGAGCGAGTTCCAAGTTCTCAAAAGAAGGGTACGATCTAACAAATATTTCAAAGTCCAATAATGATAATAAATAAACAAAGTTAAACTTTGTAGTAGAACATGTCCATGTAGCCCCATAACAAACACCTACTCAAATGCCAATCCCACTAAAACAGACCACAACTCTAAGAATCCAAGAAAACCCACAGTACCTTGCCCCCCACCTCCCCCTACATAAACTTCTGGTCTTCCCAGTACAATAGAAAGAATAAAAGCTATTATGTCTTAATAGAAATTTTAAGGGAATTTTTATTTTTAATTTAGAAATCTTATGTTCAAATTTCAAATGATGAGAATTCATTATTTATATATAGATTATTTTTGTATTTAAATCCATTGGTTGACATACATATGAAGTTGGATAGAAAATCCATATAATTGATCTCAAATAACTTTAGATTTACGTTTTAATTGAGTTCATATTAATATGTATAAAAGGATAAAAGCAATGTTTTCCTTGTACCCCACTTCTCTTCTATAAATTATGAAGCACACATCAAATTGTGGGTCTATCCAAAACCACTCTCTTCATCATATGAACTATTGATTATTATTTATAAAAGCAAACCTTCCCACAATTCTCAATCATTTCAAAACCATTCCCTCTATAATCTTACAACATAAATATTAGCCTCTATATCTCCTTCCTCTCATAGTTTCACTTCCATTTATATTATATAAACACACTTTCCAAGTTCGTATGTAACTTCCAACACAACACTGCAAAAACAGAAACTTTGAGGTTTCCAACATGTCAATAACAGACGCATCTAAACTTCACAAGAAGTCGTTTCATCGCAGGAATGATTCTGACGAGCTTGATGTTTTCGAGGCAGCAAAGTATTTCTCGGGATACAATGAAGGAGCTGTAGGTGCCACTTATACGCAGAAAATTCTGAGAGAAGATCATCATAGACATCTATGGCGAGGTGGCAGAATGAGTTTAGACGTGCCAATTATGAGGAATCCTCTACCTCAGCAGACGCATCATACGGTGGAAAAGCAAATTCTGAAAGAGAAGAAAAAATACAAGCAACCCAGCTCGCCTGGTGGCAGATTAGCTAGTTTCTTGAATTCCTTATTCAATCAAACAAGCTCTAGAAAGAAGAAATCAAAATCTGCTTCTTCACAGTCGATGAAAGATGATGATGAAAGCCCTGGTGGAAGAAGGAAAAGGAGGATCAGCATCAGTCATTTTCGAAGTTCAAGCAGTAATGCTGATACAAAATCTTTCTATTCTTCTTCAAGTTCTGGTTTTAGAACACCGCCGACATATGCACACACTCCTACGAAAGGGTACAAGGATTTCAGAAGCTACTCAGATCACAAACAAGCATTTTCCCTGTCAAAGCAAAATGGGAATATTGTGAAATCCTCATCCTTACACAATGAGGCACTACTGGCTGACAAAAAGAACAACATAGACTACTTATCTTGGTTAGATGAGAAGTTCATTAAAACCAACGATGGATTATCAGATAAACCTAAAAATCATGGTAACCATCGGTATGTAGACAAAGAAACGATGTGGGTCGATCAGAATCCATCAAAAGGGAAGGAATATAGCAAGTTTGACGAAGTAGATGATGGAGCTGAGAGTGATTCAAGTTCTGATTTATTTGAGTTACAAATCTATGACTTGGGCATGTATTCAAGTGGTCTGCCGGTGTATGAAACAACACATATGGATAACATCAAAAGGGGAGCACCAATTTCCAGTATCACTCTCTAAAGAATCTAATAGCTCGATTTTTTTTTTTTTATCATTTACCCATTTCTTGATGGGTTTTTTCTTGCTTACTTTTTCCTGCTAGAAGATGTGGAAAGAAAATCGACTGATGTTCCTGAGATGCTACAGCTTTTTTTTTTTCCACCATGGCTTTCTGTTTCTCATCTCATTTTGTCTCTCTGTATGTACAGTGCGTACTGTTTCTTTGTAATCTTTCTTTCTTTCCTTGCCTTTTTCTTCTGAGATTGATTCCAAGAACATCTAAAAAAGAGAAAATCTGGCATTGGATCATATTGTCTTGCATAGGTTATGGCATGTTTGGTGATTTTCCACTTAATTGATAGAAAATAAAGCATTATGGAACCCCATGTGGGCAAACACCTTTTTCTTTACCTTGATATCTTTTGACTTGGGACAAATAGAGTGTAATAATAGATTTTTACATTAACATCCTGCCTATGTGATTCGTGAAAGGACAGATCAAAAGAGGAAAACAAATGAAAACAGAAAAGAAGAAAAAGAAATCCTAAAGAAAATAATGCATTCATGGAAGGCGCATAAATCGTATGTATGGCTTATGATCATAAGTATCCTATTCACTACCATTTTGGAATTGCTATTGTAATTTTTTTATTCAATTCATTGTTTTCTATTTTTTTAAAAAATTATTTTTATATTATTCATTTAAAAAAGTATCATTTTTGAATTTTTATCGAATAACAATTTTAAATAACAATCTAAAAGATTTGAGAAAATTGCATTTATTTTTTATTGAAAATATTGTAGAGAAAAAAATAGTTTGTAAAAAATAGTTTGAAAAAATTAAAAAAATAAAAGTTTAATTCAATATAATTTTAAAAATGCTATCTCCAACAATATTATTATATATACCCTGGATTGAATATACCTTAAGCTCAATCCCATGAAGAGAAATTAAAGCGGAAGATGAGGAATGAAGAATGTAGAAGTGAAAAATATGTTAGTGGAGATGTTAGAAATAGGGAAGAATCAAATTAAAGTGGAGTTGTACGGACACAATGTTTGGAATTTTCTTATTATCTAAACTCAAATTATTGATGCAAATAAGGAAATGCAATTTTGTCTAATCACATGATCAGCATAGAAAGACATATTGGTGCAACTCTAATCGTTGCATGATTAGTGACCGAATCACAAAAAAACATTGTTAGGCCCATTCAATGTTATATTTAATACTAATTTGGTTTAAACTAATCTCCACTTAAGATTTACATAATTGATTAATGGGGCAAAAAGGAATACAAATGTTACGTGGTGATGGCACGTACGCTATATGTTAAATTTAATGAATTAAATAATTAATATTAATATTAATTTTGATTTAAATTTTAAGTCATATATTTTATCGAAGAAATCATAAGTAAATTGTACGTGAAATATAAAATACAACAAATTTATTAATGGGATTTTTAAGTCTTCAAGATTTCAATCCTAGTTCAGTAAAATTTCAGGACAGGATCATTAAGAACTGGAAATATTTACAGGGTCACCCGTATATCTACACCCATGCAGAGCGACGGGAGTGGCAGGTGACAGCTGCCCCCGGCTGGCCACCACCATGACGTTTGCCGCTATTAGGTTCCTTCGCTGCCATCGTTCAGCCTTCCTTCTGCCACTCCTATATCTTTGTAACTGACTAAATATATTAATGTGTCTGATTTAGCTGTAGTTTTATTAAATTAATAAAAAATGTTCTAACTTGGTGTAATATAGAATTACCTTACGATTATTTGTAATCTAGACATTAGAACTGATTTCTTGTTTGAATTTATGTAATTTTTTAGCTAAATTTATTATTATTTATGACATAAATTCAACTCATCAAGTCAAATTATTATTTTTCTTTTCATCTATTAACTCATAGTTTTGATTTCTTCTACCGCTAAGGTATCTAAAAATAATAATTAAACTAAAGAATGTACATACTCAGTTTAACAGTTTAACATATTTATTAATATTACTTTAAAAATTTATTAATATAAGATTATTATCTATATATTTGATGTAAATTTTAAATTATTGATGGCATAAATGAAATAAAAAATCATTAAACCAAACAAATAAGAAAATATCACTCATCATTTTAAATCATCTAACAATATTTTAAAATGTTTTCACTCTATAAAATGGCAAAAGAAGAAGTAAATAGACATTTAAATTATATTTTACATTTTTAAGGAAAAACTAAAGCAACTATGAAACATAGGAATTGAAGAAAAAGGTGGAGATAGGAATCCGGTGTGCACGTGAGCACACCCATGAATAAGAAGAAAGCCCAAAAAGGGGTGCTATCGTGACTGGTAATGAGCACTAATCATAGGGTTTAGAAAAAAAGCACAAAAAAGAAAATGCTCATGAGAAGGCATCATGCATGCAATTGATGCATTGGGCTTCATCGATTTATATTTATGATAATCATTTTTAACTTTCACTCCAAAAATAAGAGAAATTACATTGTTTATCAGTTTTTATAATTAAATTTTTATTTTATATGAATTTGATTTTTATTTAAATATTTTCATTAAATCATATTTTTATTTTTATTTTTATTATTTTTATTATTTTATTATTTTTAATTTTGTTTTAATCAAATATCTCATTCATCATCATTTTTTCTTCTTCTCTTTCACATTCTCTTTTTCACTTTTTCTTCTTCTACTTTGTTTTAATAGTTGTATTGTCACGTCTGCACACACACGGTTTAGACTTTTTACAATTTCATTACATAATCTGTGGAATTCCGATGAATAGTGATGTATGTTATTTTAGTTTATTTTAGAATCGTTGAATGCATGGATATGTAAGTAGATGAATTAAT
>CANYBF010892563.1:0-37944 GCA_948192965.1 Dalechampia spathulata | reverse complement strand
TTTTGAATTCCCCTTTTTTAGAGCGAATCAAAAGTGAAGTGAAAAGAAAAAAAGAAAGGGCGAGAGGAAAGAAGTAAACATAATGGAAAAATTATAGTCAATGAATCTTGAAACGAGACATGTACCAAAGCAAACAAAAATTTGCAGCATACTCCCATCTCCTATTTTTATCATGGTAAATTATAGGATTACTCATAACTTATACTGCAACCTAAAAGAATTGATCTAAAGCTCTAAAACAATCTAAGTAAAGAAAAGGTTTGACTGAAACCTTGCAACAATATTATTAAGTTTTTGTAATTTTCCCCAACTTGCCTCAGAATAAGTGAAACATCATGACAAACTCATTTGAACAGATAAATTTCGCATGATGTCGGATCATCAGCAAATGTAGGACAAAGTAATTAGTTCTGTGTGATATCTACCATTGAAGTCAGAATTTTCAACGAAATGAGTGGATAATCATAGAACAAAATTTCTTAATAACTTCCAACTACAACGGATTAACCATTAATACACCTTTTTTTTCAAGTAAGATCTCGGGAACATGTATAATCATGGAGGTAAGTGTTTTATTACAGTGTAGATCCCATTTTGAATTAAATTCGTTAGAATTTTACATACATTATGTTCAAACACAAAGGAGGACCTTGATAAGCATAGAAATATGTGTCAAACGGGTCTTCATGAGAAATTTTATAATCAAAGTTATTCCACTTCAGCAGATATGTGGAATAACAGGCCAATCATGGAATGATATTTGGAAGAAAAGACATGGAATGGCAAATTATATCTATCTATCCACTATCTGCTTGAAAAAGAAAGAACAGAAAAAAGACAGTTTACGCATGACTTCTGCTGCTTCTATTTCCATCCGCATATCATTCCAGAATAGACCTATTAGTCTATATATAAAATTTATCGGTCTTCACTAGACTAAGACCACACTCGCATGAAATTTCACCATGTGAGCGCGTTACATGACCGGTCCTATGATTCAAGGGCAGTGGATTTCACGTGAGTATGGTTTATGTAGACCTGATGTAGATAGTATTTTCCCACCATGTACACATAAATTTAGCGATCCACCCATATCAATTAAAGATTGAGACAGGAAAACTGAGAAGAAAGAGAGGGGGAAACTAAATTTAGTAATTAGCAGGGCACTTAAATTTCTAATGGATTATTAACAATAACGTTCTTCATTCAGAATTCAGTTGCCCAACATAGGTTTGGTGAGTTATTATTATCTACAGCAACTCCTTAGTTTATTTATGTTACAGATGTTGATAACATGCCAATTTATTTGATAAAGCTTGAGAATTGCCTTACTTCGAAATAATTTATCCAATAAGGAACCGAGTGGGATTCAGAAGGCAAACAAGAACTCGACGATCCAGACTGTTACCTCATTTGTACGCATTGAGCGAGTGCGGAAGAACTTTATACGGGTTAAGTATTCCATTCGGGTCGAGTAAATTCTTAACGGAAGCCATCACTTGCACCTATCCAAGGCAAGCAATTTTACAGAGCAATAAGACATGCTAGAGAAAGCACTGGAATATACGCAGTAGTTCAAAAGACACGTACAGTTTCATGCGGCTTGCTGTAGGAAATCTCATTGGCTTTCACAAGTCCTAAGCCATGCTCAGCGCTTATACTTCCACGATATTTTGATGTCCACTCATAGACGTACGGTTCAATCTGCGCTAAAATCTGCAACAAGAATGGAACTTCATTTGAAGAAAAATACCACACTCAGAATAAATGGTAACTCCTTCAAGTGTGATTAAACATACCAAATCATCATATCGTGGGGCCGAAATATTGAGATGCAAATTGCCATCTCCCATATGGCCATATCCCACCACCTTGGCTTTCTGAGCTGAGATATATAATAAAATAAACATGTGAAAACTGGCTTAATTAATCAGAATATAAAAGTTGGATTAAACAAACAAATGTCCTTGTGATACTAATAACCTTCTCATGATTTTCAAAGAGTCTGGCTTTTATTTTTTCCAATATGCACAAACTGAAAAAGTTAAAATAACACGGGCCCTTCATTCAGGCACCAAAACGCTTTCCTTCTTCCCCACAAGGCCTAGCGGTCAATGTAATAGATTACTGTGAAGAACTTTAATCAAATTTTCGAAAATGAAATGCAGAAAGCACAGACCAATAAGCCACCCACTAGCTATACCATACAGAAATACGCTAATGCAAAATTTGTCGTTATCATGAATTTAAAATGGATCGCTCACCTAGTCTAACTCGCATTTCCTCCACAAGATTGTACATGTGTTCAACCGGTAATGACAGATCATATTTGTATACAGGTCCTGCCCTCATCAATGCTTCTGGTATACCCTGTGGAGAAATATGGCAAATAAAAAACATTAACATTTAGCACCATCGTGGTTTTCTTACATTATAGCTTTTGGTTACATAATAATAATAACAATATGCATCCCTGATCATAAACACATAAATCACAGCACAGTTAAATTCTGATGGGGTAACTGTGCCGTTCAATCCATTTCCTTTTAAGTGATTAACACTGCTTTCCCACATCAAAGCACCAATCAAATTGAAAATTTAACTAATGGTAGGCAAGAATGCTTAAACCAAATGGATTAGCATTTGTACTAGGCTAGAAATAGGACCAAACTCAAGAACAGGCTTTAAATAAAACATGGGAAAGAATTTTGGAACGGACAAGAATTGTGTGGCCTAAACTAATTTTTACACCCAAAAAAGGGATCTTTTCTATGTTTTTAGCAATCTATTTCACATTTTATACCCTTTCAAATAATTACATCTAAGAAAGTGTGATTTGTTGTAAAACGACAGGCGTGGGAGCAGATAAAGGGCGCTTGCTCATGGATCAAAAGTGAAATCAAGAGGTATAATCTCAATTCTAAAATATACTCAGAAAATGAGCACGAAATAGGAACCTCACGTATGCGCCAAAAGGATGATGCTTGATTTATGTCTTGGGCAAGAACTCCATCAGAAATTAAACCAGATTCCATTGCGCTAAGCAGAAATGCCTCAAGCTTCGCTCTGTCAATATTCACATAAAAATTAAATTTAGATACTATATTGAAGATACATGAAGATGTTAAATAGAAGGCCCTCAACAAACCAGTGATAACTTGTTAACCTAGACAAGGGGTAAGTAATAGGATCCAATTTAGAATAATGGTGGAGAAACGTTGGTAGTGGTGCCAGACAGTAACCGAGAAATATCAAGACTCGGCAACTTTGTTAAAGGTGAAGTATCATGTTTGTAATCTATTAGTCGCAAAATTGCAGAGAGCATAGCAGAGCTATCAGAGATGGAGATATATTACAATTGTGCTGCGTAAAGTGAGGCATAGAAGGAAGCTACATGATACAAGGATAATACTACCAATAATTTGTTTCTACTCGATTTTCCCAGTTTCATTCTGGCATACACTCAAAGGTCAGTGTAAGAGTCTAGTGTAATGACTATTATTAGATATATAAATCAATTTCTTGAAGAAGAAATTCAAAAGAACTGTTTGGAATCATGGGAAAGGACAGCATAATCAACATCAATATCAAGAAAATCCCTTACGATAGTAACAGAATTCTGCAACAGCAAAACATACTTGTCATGAGATTCATCACTGCCCGTTGTCTCAATCAGAACATAAAAGTTGTGCATTGAGGCAGGCAATGGATTCCGAAGACCTTCTAAATGATCTAAAACCTGCTAGATGAAGCATGGTAAGCAGCACTCAAAGAGAAGACGGTATTTCTCATTTTTTTGAAACGAAATCAGCACACTTAGCGGGAAAATCTTGGGAAAGTAAATCACTTCATCTGTTGGAATTATAAAATTAATATATTAGTTAGGCCATCACAAGGAATTACAAAAAAAAGCTATAAAACATGTTACAACTATTAGGACTTGTTTTGTTAGAATTAAAATCTACTTTTACGCAAAGCATGTTTTGGCTTACTCCCAGGTGTGGAAAAAAGCTCAAGATCAGCATCACACATTTATTTGTGTTTTAATCCAAGCTAACTTCCTCAAAATCATCTAATACAGAAAAATTTTACAGAATCAAATATATATACATATATATATAACAGCAAAAGAAATTTAATCATAGCATTATCATTAACCAGAAACATAAACATTGATTGCAATGCTGAACTGATTAATAAACACCTGACTTAACTCACACCAAGAATATACATTGAACGGAAGCATGGCTGCTAGAGGTCTTTTGTATATAAAATGCACTTTATCGCATTGAGAAGACATGTGGTTGGTCAGTCTAACTTCACTTCCATAATATATATGGATCCATCTCCACTATCCTCTGTCTAATCCTGATTTATGCCCCTCTACGGCCACTCAATTTAATTCCTATAACTTAAGAATTGGAGCACAATGAAACTAGAACGATAAAAGGGGAAAAAGGGATTCCTCTATAGTGCGAATACAATCTGAAATGGCTGACATTGTAGCAGAAAATAATACATGCAGATTTTATCATCCCCACGTTTTATTTTACATATTGTTAAACCATAGGACCGGAGCTGCTAATGGAAAATGATTCAAGAATAACCAAATTCCACATGCATCATGTGATCTTTGTCAAAACTCATCACATTTTCAATATAAACATAGTTTGATGAATTCAAAACAGTAGCACAATGATGTCATCAGAAAACAAAACATAAAAGAATTCCTTCTAACTAGCTCATTGAAATAGAAGCAATATTAAAAATAGCAGACAAACTTACCAAACCCATTGACTCACTATCCAAAAATTCAAATGCAGACAGAACCTCTCCAAGTTTTCTCTTTGCTTCTGATAGAAGTTTCTGGTAGAAAAAACAGAAAATAAGGAAAGCTGATAAGAACACTCCTTCAACTTAACGCGCCTCAAAGGCAAGCATTCTAGTAGATTTCCCATCTATTAGAACAAATCCTTTCTCTTAATAAAAATTGTAAAACAAAGTTCTAGTCAGATTTACAGCCACATGTTTGAAGTGATACTGGAACTGTCTTAACATAACCAAAACTAAGTGAAAGTGAACCAGAGAAAAAAGTCCATGCAATTATCCAGCTAGATTGGGATAAAGCCTTTATTATTGATTTGGATGTATCTGATGAGGACTATATACCAAAACGAACATATAGAGTGAGGAACTTCAATTATACTGCTTCAAATTACCTGGCAACTGAGGTAATCTTGGCAAGCAAGAAAAGCTATGTTCACCGAAGATAGCTTTGGGGGGGTGAGTATGGAGACCTTAGTTACAATTCCCAAGGACCCTTCACTTCCTGTATCAAAAACAGCAATGATATACATTACATCATCTACAACAAAGAAAAGAAAAGAAAATAAAATAAAAAGAGAGACCAGAACCCAAATATGAAACTTGAAATGATAAATTTAGCACATGCCTATAAACAAATGCTTCAAGTCATAGCCTGTATTATCTTTACGTAGCATGCCTAGCATGTCTAGCACAGTACCATTTGCTAGAACAGCCTCAAGACCTGTAATATAAACCCAAGATATGTTTTAGATTAAAAAGACTAAGATGCAATCTTTAAATGCTGCACTTCAAGGTACCTTGGATCCCACAAGGTTAAGGAAAAAAGATAAGCATATTTAAAGCGCTAAGATCTAGTCACTTGAGTGATTAAATTCAGCCATTTTTTAATACTGTAGGACTCAAACTCATCTCTCATTTAAGTTGGCCCTACAATCTATCAATCTCTATAACCTCCTACTTACAAAAATTAAATTAACTAGATTTCAGTAATAGTATCAAAGCAAATCTGATCTAACTTCTTAATATCCCAGATTTTCATCTCAATTTCCAGACCAAATTGCCTGATCTCTCGTAGCCATTGTGTTTCAGCTCAAATTAAAGTTTTTGGGTGAGTTTCAATTTCAAGCGACACCCGGATGTCAAAATCAAGTTTCAGTTGGCACTTGAGAGAGAGCACTAGAGAAGATGATTCACTGTCAAAAATAACAAATATTAGATAATTTATATGTGCTATGGTCTGTGGCTTCTGGCCAACCATCCAAGTGCCTAGTATTAGTCATTTGGGTATGGTTGGATCCAAGTCCATTTTTCAGTCATATGATTTTGGTACTCCACTAATTTCTGTCATCTCCCACCTTATCAACTATTTAACGAATTTAAATTGTATTACTATATGAACATACACATATCAAATATGTACAATTCTCACCAAGTACATTGCCATGTAGTGAACCATAACGGACAAGACGCAGACCACCAGCATTAGTTGAAACATTTCCACCAATTTGGCAGCTTCCTTTTGCACCTAAGTCTAATGGCATTATATATCTGAATACAAGAATTTTTTACTTGAATAAAACATCAATACAACAAAAAAGTTCCATTGTAATATACTTTTACTAAAAAGGTCAAAGATTATGAACATTTGGCATAACAAAATACCATAGCACATGAGAAAGTTACGCATTCACAACACCACCGAGAATCAATAAATAGATAATTCTATGATAAGTGAAGTTAGAATTCTAGTATTACTTGTTACAATGCTAAAAAATCCCACAGGATGTACAAAAAATTACAACACCACTCAAATGCAAAATTAATTCTTTAAGGGAAAAAAAACAGCTTCTTCATGATGACAAATATCTAGAGTTTGGTCATCTGAAAGAAGACATGTTATCATTGGCTTCTACGAGACAATGCAATTGTTAGAGATCACTCCAAATCACAAACAGATGAAAAGAAAAAAAAAGATTAACTAAGGTTAAATGTTAAAAGCAAGTTTGATAAGTTTTGTTTCCTGTTAAAATAAATCTTTAGGTATAGTTTAGTTGCATTTCAACTTTAAATTTCAATTGCAAATGATGATTGAACACAAAAACTCAAATCACAATAGCACTTGAGGGGATGCTTTAGAAATGATAACACAAAGCCAACAAGTAAAACCATTAAAAAATTATAAAGGCTAAAATTAAACCACCAATGTGACTAATTGTAGTCTTTTAAGTTATGGTTGGACCAAATCAATTTCCTATTCATATAGGCTTTTTACACTTTCCCATTTATACGACTCTTACCAATCAATTAAAAATTCAATGATTTCTAATAGTAACTTCGGACCTTCAACTGTATTTTACCAATGTTATGGTTTTGGTTCTCTTTAGTATGTCCTTGGTCAATAAAGGAATATTAAGGATTCGGACAATTACCCTTGGTTGTCCAAGAAAGAAATCAGATTTTCCAATATGCATCCAGCTTCACAAACCAATATACCACTAACCTGAAAAGTAGGATGAGCTAACCACTTTAGGATGCATATGGAGAAGATTCAAATATGCACATAATAAAAATGTTTATTTTCATTTGATAACTACAACTAGTAAATGATAAATTAGATCATCCCTTATACTTTTATAATCAATTAATGGTTGATCAAAGATTGACAAAATGGTTCAAGATAAATCAATTGACATGTAGGTAGATTTTGCTTGGCATGCTTATGATGAGACCCCTCAAAAGAAAAGACTCCTTTTCTTTATCACCTTGGTTAATGAACATTTGCAAAAGACTAACCCTTTCTCCACCACTGAAAAAAAGATGAAACCCCTCTAGATTGTGTAATAGGGAAATGTCCCAGTAATTGTAGGAATCTACCTAGAAACACTTGCTCATAAAATTTTTCTATCCAAAACCACAGTTCTTCCAAGAATCTCATGATGACAACTCAAAACATTTCTTTTGTTATTCCGTAGTTGTTTATCCTCATCAAGACCTTCATTGATACACCTATGAAAATATCTTGTCGCATCACTAAGCAATCTTGTAGATGGTTGTCATCCATACACTTCTAATCATCTGATTCATCCTTCCTTCCATAACACTATGGTATCCTTCCTCATGGAATGTATTTAGACATGACATAAACCCTCAGCCACCACCGACATTCCATAAGCTAAACCCTCTATCAACACGTAGCAATGACTACTACAGCTAAGATTTAAAAGGCACTATTAAAATATTAGAACAAGTCTCAAAAAAGGAATTAGGAACTGAATGAAAGTGAATCTATGACAAAGAAAAACAGAGCCAAAAGGCATCAAACATAACACAACTGGAAGACTTTGAAGTGCATTGAAATATATTAGCCAATCTGGCCTTAATTCTTGCATTGCAAATATGTCAACATATATAAATATATATGCTAAAGCCAACCAAATTAGAATAGGATAAGATACCAACCTTATCAAAAGCTACAATGTTGTTCATTGAGCTCAAATTGATAATCACCTGTTGGACAAATCATGAAATAGCTTTAGAATGTGTTTGATGCACTCATTGCACAAGGAAAAATACAAGAAATTATAAGAAGAAATGGAAAGAAAAGAAATTATGTTTCTCTTCCTATGTTTAGCTTGTTTTAGAAAACGGAGGTACAATGATTTTTTTTTTCTTTCTGACTATAGCTCTTTAATTTTGCCAGCTCTAAAAAGAAAGGCATTTCAGCAAATTTAATCAATCCACTTTTCTCTGCAAATTGGAAGGACTCTATGGTTGCCAGATTTCATGCCACTTCCTTCTTTCTCTCATACTCTTCCTCACTATAACACCCAAACAAAGGAGAGTAACCTAATTTCCTAGCATATTATGCATGTTTGCAGTATTCCGTATATTGTATAACAGCATCTTTGAACGCAGAAATGTAGTTTATGTTTCTCCAAATAAGCATGGTCAAGTCCCATAGTCACCCTCGTCCATCTTAGAAAGTAAGCATCTTCACAAGTTGCAACCACTATTCCTCATTCAGCAGCAGAAAACTTGGAAATAATTTCAAATTTAGAAAGGCTTATTTAAGTGTTTCAAATTCAGTAAGGTTCAAGTTCATAGCCACCAAGGCATATACGAAAGATACATAGGCTTAAAAGTAACTTTTCACGAGGGAAATTCAGAGCTTTAACATTAAGTTGAATCAAAGTCATTCTGATGTTTAGGTTGAAAATAATTTGCTTTGTTGTTATCCAG
This sequence comes from Dalechampia spathulata, assembly GCA_948192965.1. Lineage (NCBI taxonomy): Eukaryota > Viridiplantae > Streptophyta > Magnoliopsida > Malpighiales > Euphorbiaceae > Dalechampia > Dalechampia spathulata. Next base: position 28,878 of record CANYBF010892563.1, on the reverse strand, counting down.
GTCAATTTGGGTGGATGACTCTCCAATAAGAGCGTCTTTCAAATCTAATTTACATTACACAAAATCGGCTACAGATTGTCCTAATCATGGTCACCAAATTAACACTGATTGCCATAAACTCCTTGCATATATATAGTAACATATTCGAACCTTAATTAGCAATAGTCTTGGCCTAATTATAGAAAGCTATTTACACCAAAATTACACAAATATTTACAGCTGGTTACTGTATATGGAAATGAATATCTTAAATAAGTTGACCAACTAACAACCCATTCATACTCTACTCGTTCAACATGTGATGTCATTGGGCCCGTTCACAAAAGTCAACAATTTTCAACTTCATGATACAATTCATGTAAACCACAGGAATAAACAACAAAAATTATGCAGCTAAGCTTGGCTAAAATAGAATTAATAAGTTTGTATTAAGGAAATCTTAATTAACTAGTTTAGGATCAATATTTAATCTTGATAAACTTTAGCCAACTAGCAATTATTTTGGAACTTAACAAAACAATCAGCTCCCCAGTCACTGGAAACAAATAAATCACACTCGAGAAGGCATCAACCTACAATTGAGGCATTCATTGTTTTTATTCATCAGACTACATTTACGCCTCGTAACCTGCCAAAAGCAGATCTCCAGATAATGGATTGGATATTAACATTATTTAACACTGAAAATTCTCAGCTTCTTGTCGCCTTCATCATGTTTAGCACCTACTTCTCATCCCATTTCCTCAAATCAACGGGATCAAGATTGATGCCTTCTACAGTACATCTAAAAGTTATAAGTTCAATCACTTAGGGCTAACTTAAGTCTGCTTTCCTTTTATTCCTTTTTGTTTCCTGCAAATTCTAGCCACTATGAGTTCATTGTTAATTTTGCGGTGCTAATCAGCACTGAATTTAATTGATAACCAAACTATATTTTTAGATTATAGTAACTAATAAGCAATGAATTCCCAATAGATAACAAACTAACCTACAATCAGTATGTGTTATGTTAAATTAGCATTATCGAAGGTTTAAATGTCAAGGGATCTTTCTTTTTGCACAATACGTCAGCATGTCGAATACCAAGGCATGCCGCTAATAAGTAAACAAATATTCTTAGATTTTGTCTACCACGTCACTCGTAAACAAAAACATCAAAATAAATGCCACATCAGCTAACAGATAAGTAATTTTCTTTAGAAAATTGAATCATTAACCAAGATGGTATGTTTTCAATGGCAGCACAGATTTACTGCAAAGAATGTAAAAGCAATTTACAATGAGAAGTAGAAGAATGCCATCACCTCATCAAAAACAGGGACACTTCCACCAACAAGACCAGTATTTCCACCTTGGGGGACAACAGCCAAACGCCTAGAATTACAATATTTAAGAATCTGCGACACCTGTAGACAGACATAAAAACAGGTACATTATTTTCATAAAATACCACTCCAGTGAAGCGAGAGAAATCATGAATTGGAACTGCAAAAGTTCAATGGACTGATTTGCAAAAAGCCTTAACACTTTTTTCAAAAATGCGAGCTCAATGTTTTAACTGAATTGAGTTCTCGCATTTCTACATGTTGTTTAATTTAAATAAATTCCAATATTTTGATACAACGTATTCATACAAAAAAAACATGTATGAACGGAAGAACGTAACAATAAGAGCGAAATTACCTGGTGAGTAGTTCCAGGTAGGAGAAGAAGCTTGCTTGAACCTTTATACTTATGCATCCAATCAGTATTAACAAATTCCAATCTATCCTCATCTTGAACAACGTTTTTCTCACCTAAATGTTCCTTGAACCAGGCTATATCATCGCAATTCAATGTCGCAAACGACGGATTCCTAGTAACAGCTTTCGTGCCAAAGCCTCTGTAATCCTGAAACGTACCGAAACTTCCGTTTCCCACGCTACGCCATACGAGAGCTTCTCTACATGTCTGCGACGGAATATGTACGCCTGAATGGTATTGCAGAGTCGTCCGATTAAAGATCGAGAATTGCCTGATGATGCGATGGATTGCTCTGTACTTGTCCATATCCGTGGCGTGAAGCAATTTACCTCTGCAAGTATCTATTATTCAAAAAGTATCATAGTTAAATAGGCCCCTAAAAATTTTCAATGGTTACAATTGCCCCTCGAACTTTAACATTTATCAATTAAGCTCTTAAATTTTAGGATTATTTACAATATCACCCCAAACTTTGGCCCATGATACTCTTAATTTTACTTTTTGTTAATTTTTCAATATATTATTATTATTATTATTTAATTTGAAAATACATGCATGCTTTAAATAAAAATAATTTTAAAATCAAACTATTTCTTATTATTTTTTATATTATATATATGAAAAAATAAAAAAGGCAACATAACTTTATTTTATTTTTTAAAAAAGAATTATATTGATTATAATTTTTAAAAAAAATCCAATACTGTTATATTTGGTATCATTATTATTATAGGCAGGTTGATTTAATATAAAGATTAATAAAATAAATTATTTTATTTTATTGAATTATCTTGATTATTAAGAACTTTTAATAATACAATATTTGGATATTTGTGGTGCTGATTGTAGGTTGGTTGTATAGCAGTAGCCTCTACAATTGTACTTGTGATTATTACCTTTCCTCTGTACAGACTTGTGATTATTACTGTTTTTCACTTTACAGCGACTATTTATGTTGTACTCTTTGCCTAATTAATGCCCAAAATTCCCAGAAATTGTATCCAATTTAACAATTATAATATCAATTTATTTTTAATATATTTTTATTTTTCTTAGTATATTTTTTATAGGGTTATTTATTGTAAAATTTGTTCAACTCAAATATATTTAATTTTAGATTATTTATAAAATTGAATTTTAAATAATGAAAAAAATATTTATTAAATATTTTAAATTGTACAATTTTATAGTGAGATTACGTAATTATATAATTTTGTCCTTTTATAATATCAATATTTTAAATTTTTCAGGTATAAAATCAATTTATTTATTTATATCCCTATTTATTTTAAGATTTATCATAAATCATTCGCAAAAATAGAAATTCTATATAATTTATAAATTACATAAAATTTAAATTTATAATTTTTAACCTTAAATGAAATTTTAAAATTTTTTTTAATTTGGTCAAAAATATGAAATCTTATATTTTAATTATATTTTGATAATAAAATTAAATAGGTTATATTCAATTGTCAATTTCTATTAGAAATAGAGAATTCAGTATTTTATAAAAAAATTTTATAATTAAATGGTAGGATTTTATAAATCAATAAAATATTTAAATTTCATTCTCTTTGATCCAAGTATGATAAAAATAGAAACAATTTTCTATCTTAGAATTTATGATATTTTTCCTTGAAAATAATGAATTATTGTTATTATTATTGATTTTCACATATATTGTATTTAATTGTTTAGTCGAGTTTAAAAAAATAGAATATTAAATTTTTTTTACCGTAAAAGAATAATATTAAAATTCACTGGTCCAAAAATATTTTGCAGTACCGTGCATGAATGTGGATGCTTTTGGGTTGGTTAGTTCATTATAAGGTCACTGTCTAGTCCTAGCTTCTACCACTGTACTTTGTGATTATTACTGTTTATAGCAACTATTTGTATTGTACTCTTAACCTAATCAATGTTATGCCTCTCGACCACCATCCTCGCTAGCTTAAAAATTTTACTAAAAACTCCTCATTCTTGACATATATATTTTTTTAAATTATTTGATCCTGAATCGAATTTAATTGTATTCTAATTACTTGGTTATACCATTTTTTTAATATATCAATCATTTAACCCAGTTTTTTTTTATAATAATTGTAGATATTCTTAATTCATTTTTTTAAAAATGAAATTAGGTTATTTGAATTTTTAACGTATTTTGATTGAATTTTTAAAAATATAAATTTATAAAATAAATTATTTAATATTTAATTTTAAAAAATTTAAAAATCTTAAATTTAATCGTAATATATTTACAAAATATATGATTTTACTATTGCTAGTGAGTTTGAACCAATGTTTATTTCTTCATCATATTTAAAAATGCATAAATTATATATTTTAATTAATATTAACTTAATTATTAATTTCACGAGTAGAGTAATATTTAATTTGAGATTAACCATTATTAAATGAGTTTAACCAAAATTTATAGATAATTTTAGAATATTTGAACTTGATATTTCACTCTATTTTAAGTTTTATTAATTAGTTTTGGTTCACCAAAGTAAATCCTATTAAAATATAAAATTATTAATAAATTTCACTTAATAATTTAAATTAATTTAATTTTTAAAATTTTGAAATTTATAAATCAAATTCATCCTATTTTTTGATTATTTTCATTGAATAAAAAATTTCAATTTTTTAAAAACCAAATAGAATTAAATATTTTTAAAATTTAAAAACTTCAAATCAAATCAAATAGAATTTATCAATTTAATTTGATTTTGGATTCATACTAATTTTACGCGCTCCAAATTGTAATACATAACCGGAAAGAATGGTTATTTTCCAGGACGTCTATTAATTCATTTTATTTCATGTATGTTTACAATTAATGATTTTCATTTGCATCATTTTATTCAACAATAATAGTTAAACTTTTGTAGTTTTTATTGGATAAATTATTGAATTATTTTCCTAAAAAATGAGAATAAAATGTGAATAGATAATAATTTATTGATTTTATCAATAATATATATTATTTTATTTAATATTTAATCTAATTTTTTTAACATTTATTATATTTAAATTAAGTTTGACTATACAATTTAAAATTTTCATTTATTTTTTCTCAATGCATTTAATTGTTTATAATTTCACAACCTTTTATAAAAAAAATTATATCATGCCGATAAATATTGTTAGATCCAAGATTTTGATATATGTATCACGTATGAGTCAATTTAAGTTGTTTGTCATTTTAAAGTGCGTTTTATATAATTGATACGCGCATACCAAATTGCTTTGTTGAATGTTACAGGCATATGGTTAACTATACCAAATTAGTGTTGTTTGCTTGAGCTTGGTACGGGTGTATCATTGCTCGCAGGAATTTGATTTGTCAATAAATCTATTTTAATATGAGCATACTATTAGATGGTACGACCGTACGGTTACTCGTAGGAAATGTGTTGTCAGGAAACACGTTTTGGTACGGGCATACCAATGGATGGTACGGTCGTACCTAGTTTCCCTCTTATTTTCAAAAATATCTTTTTAAATTGGTACAGGCGTACAATATCTGGTACGGTCGTACGTGATTTTCTAGAAAGATTTTAAACCCTTTCTAACGGATATTTTGTACATGTTACACATTACACTTTTAATATAATAATCAGTTTTAAGAGAACAAGTTTTATTTGAGCTTCAATCTTCAAATACAAGTAAATTTACCTGTGTTATTATAATTCAATCATTGTAAACTATCTTTTGATTGTATTCCCATAACTTAAGAATTAAGTTTTGTATTTATGGAGTGGTTTATGATTAATGCTTAGTGCGTTAATTTGTAAATGAGAGTTTAGTTGTAGTAAGATTGTAATTGTTGTAAATGTTTGAGTGTGAATCTGAAAACACTAGGGTTATGATTGATTCATTTGAAGAATCTTTGTAATTCATTGAGATTAGTGGAACCTAAGTTGAGGACTTACGAGAAATAGATATAGACAAGAATTAATGTCGAATTACTATAAATCACATAGTTATTAATATAATAAATATAAATTTCAAATGATATTAAATATTAAATATATCAAATGATTAAATTTTTCTAATAATATATATATTTAATATTATTTAATTATCAATAATTGATGTTTTCATATTTATTTTATGTTTTCATATTTATTTTATAGCTTTATCAAACTATCACATCATTTAACTCCTTGAACATGATCGATAATCATGTCATTTAAAATATAATATTTTATTATATATTTAATAAATATTGATTTATAAAATTAATATATATATATATATATTTCATGAAATAATATATATTTTAAATATTTTATTTTCATAAAAATTTAATATAACACATTTTAAATGATATTTCATATACATATATTAAATATATAAATAAATCAAATAATATATTTATCAAATATTTATATTTATCAAATATTCATATTTTAAAAGATATATTTAAATAAACATATATAAATCTCATAATATTACAAACTAAAACTATCCAAAAGAGTTAGGGAAAAGGATTAAGAAATGACAAATGATAATTCTAAATGATTGAGAGGATTAAATCCATTCTAAACTAAAGACAAGACAAAAAGAAATAATACATACATACATATATATATATATATATATATTTGCTTTTGTAGCATTCGGTGCAGCCAATATGGCCATCCTTTCATTAAATGATGGTTGCAACCTCTAGATCTCCCCGATCTTTCCCCTCCCTCCCACCCCCTATGTCTCCCTCCCTCTTCCTGTACATTTCTCAATCTCCCATCCATTCCCTTTTCCCTTCCAAGCCCAACAAATAACACACAACCTCTCTTCCCATTGAGCTCATTTTTCTATTCTATACCCCTCTCATATCACTCCTTCTCTCCCTTTGTATACACATATATGTATATATCTTGCATGGGTTTTGCAACTCAACATATATGAGCTAACCTACATGTTCTTGCCTTTTGAGCTACTAGGGTTTCGTGTGGTTGCTTTCAAAGATTAAAGAAAGAAGAGGAAAAAGGGGACTTGTAGGTAGTTATGGATTGGCTTATAGGTTGTTGGGTTGTGATTGGAATTGTTATTATATACTTGTATTATCACCACAATACCATGAGCTTGATGATCATGATGAATAATAATACGATGATGAACAAAGAAGCTAAAAACAATGAAATAGAAGAAGAAAACAAGAAGAATAAGAACAAGAACAAGAACAAGAAGAAGAGTGAAGTGCCTAAAGGAAACTTGGGTTGGCCTTTGATTGGTGAAACTTTAGACTTCATTGCTTGTGGTTACACCTCTCAACCTGTTAATTTCATGGACAAAAGAAAATCATTGTAAGTTTCTTGATTCTTTTCTTTTTCCTTTAAAAAAAAATCTCATTTCCTCATTATTTTCCACCATTTTAAAAATTTTTTCTTCTTTTTATGCTACTTTCATAGTTCTTCTTCTTCTTCTTCTGATTGTTTAACTCCCTCTTCTTCTTCTTTCATCAGTTTGCTGGGTTTGCTTGAGCATCATTTCTTTCATATTATTTCATATTCCCTGTAATATAATGCTTGGTATCATAGAACTGAAAGAGGAGAAAAACAAAAAAAAAAAAAAATCCTTTTTTTCAAAGAAAATTACTCAAACTTTTTTCAATAAATAAATAAATAAATAAATATTTTCTTCCATTTTTCCCCCTTTTAATCCAACTATATAAGGAATTTTTGCATGTTTATGGCAATTAGTAACTACATATCCTAGCTGTAATAGCTATTAAATAGGAAATAAATCCATACATTTTCTATATATAGCATATATTATAAGTGTACTTATAATTATAATAATGATTGCCATTATTTTAGTTTATTTTTTTAAAATTTTAATCAGGGCATAATTTCTATTTATGGATCATAATTAACATAAAATCCTATTAAATTACTGAGAAAGATATTTCTAAAAAAATCCCACAAATTATGAGCAAATGCTAAATACCACAAAATATTTTAACAAAAATTATTAAAAAATTGCTTCTCTAATATGATTATAATTAAAAAAATCTACAATTACTGCTGTACGGCAATAATTTCTTTATAAATCTAATTATAATTTAGAATAAGGTTTAATATATTAATTTTCTTATAATGGATAAAAATTATGAAGATTAGTGTATAGAAAAGGTATTGATAATATTATAAATTAAATATATGGTTTAGAATTTTGTATAAAATATATAATTCATAACCAAACATGGGAATTAATTTTTGAAAAAAATAAACTGAAAAATGAAAAAAAAATAAAAACAAAAGGAAGTAATAAAGAGAGGAAAGGTAACTGCTTCTACGTAGTGAAAAATTAATGGATGTGACAAGATATGTAGGGAAATTAGGAAGAAATATAAATAATAAATAAATAAATATTTTTTGAACAAATAATAAAAATAAAAATAAAAACCAGAGGCTTTTAGATACTGCAAATACTATTGCTTGTGCAGTCAGTAAACCACAGCCCTATATGTCTCCTTTCTCCCTTAGTTTTCATCAGCTTTCTACTGATCTCACTCTGTCCTTTTCTTTTCTTTTTTAATGTTCATCCTGCTCTCTATCTCTCATCAATTAAAATTACATTTATTATTTATTTTATCATATTTTAGTTTGTTTCGATTAATAATTTCATGTTGTTTTGTAAAATTTTTAATTGATAAATTGAATTACTATAATTCTAAAAATATAATATTGTTTTTGAAAATAATATCATGCAAATATATAATAATAATAATTCTTAAAAGTGTGTTTTTTATTATCTAGACATTATCAAACCCGTATATTATAATAACAAATTTCATAAAATATTATTTAATCATTATAAATTTCGATGATTTGATTTATTTTAGTTAATAAAAGATTTGATTAATCAGGTAATTATTATCGTAATGTAATTTTTTCTGCTGGACAGATATGGGAAGGTGTTCAAAACTCATATTTTGGGGACACCGATAATAATATCAACAGATGCAGAAGTGAACAAAGTGGTATTACAAAACCATGGAAATGTGTTCATTCCTGCTTACCCTAAATCCATCAGGGAATTGCTTGGAGATTTCTCCATTCTTCAGATGAATGGCAACTTTCAGAAGAAACTTCATGCACTTATTGCTGCCTTCCTGAGATCTCCACATCTCAAAGCCATCATTACCAAAGACATTGAAACCTCTGTCAAACTCACTTTGGCTTCTTGGCAAGACTTGCAACATGTTTGCATCCAAGATGAAACCAAGAAGGTCTCTTTCTGTCCCCCCTCCTCTCTATCTCAATTCGGTCACGATCACAAACTATTAACTATGATTTATGAATTATTTAACTACCCTAATCAAGTGATTTTTGATTTTGATGATTCGAAGTTAGTTCTAATTCAGTTAAAAGAGCCTACATGACTATATATAACTATATATATAATTTAAGGATTAGAAAACTGATATGATTATATAAGTAAAAAACTTGAAACTATTTGTTGGAGTTTGTGAATTAATAGACTATTATGGTTCGAGAATTTATCAAAAATCAAACTGTTTTAATTATTTTAATAGTGTTTAAATGTTGATTACTAGTCGTTAATGTTTAACTATTTAAATATTGATTTAAAATAATAAATGTAAAATCATCATTGGAATTATGAGATGATTAGAGCAAATAAATCATTGTTTACAATAGCTAGAAAGCTTTTGTCTGGTTGAGATGAATTATAGCTTTTCTTACCATAATAATAATAACAATAATTAAGTGTGGTAATTACGATGATTTGATGTGTACTAATGAAGATTAGTGAATCTGGCTTTGGTGGGTTATGTGTTCAGATTACTTTTCAAGTATTGGTGAAAACATTAATGAGTGTTGGTCCAGGCAGTGATCTTGACTTTCTCGAGGCACAATTTGAAGAATTTATCAAAGGATTGATCTGTGTACCCATTAATTTCCCTGGTACCAGACTCTACAGATCTCTCCAGGTATTCCATCTTATATTCTATTGCTTAATTAATCTCACTTTTTTCGTAAATGGGTTTGATTAAATTCTGATGAAGATTTGACATTTTTGGTGTTTCAGGCAAAGGCCAAGTTGTTGAAGATGGTGAAAGGGATTGTAGTGGAAAGAAGAGCTGCCATGGAAATATCTGATAACAGGGCAGATCATGTTGTTGCTAATGATGTGTTGGATGTGCTTTTACGTTACAGTATTGATGGTGACGATTACAAGCAATCTCAGTCGTTAGATTTCATCAGTTGCAACATTATAGAGATGATGATACCAGGTGAAGAAACTGTACCTACGGCCATGACACTCGCTGTCAAATTCCTAAGTGACTGCCCCGTCGCTCTACAGCAACTCACGGTAATTCATTCTAATCTTAAGAATGGGATTAATAATTTAATCTAATTATTATTTTACCACGATGAGCCTTTAGGGTCATCTTGATCGGACGGCTAGGATGAATTTTGATGCATAGAGCTGGGACCCATTGATCTGATGTTACATGGCGAACTGTTTGACTTTTTATTATTACATTTGTTTTTTTTTTCTTTTTGTTTTTGTAAAAAGAAAAAAAAGGGGTCATTTTCATCAGACACACGTGAGTACGTGTGAAAAGGGGACGGAGCCCACGAATTCGGTTGGACATTTCCTAGCCGTACGATTTTAAGGAATTGAACGGCTGTCGGGTGAGGACCATCCTATTAATTCTGTGTCTCTGCGTGTTGAGACCACTATTGCTTTCGTCTCATCACTGTCAATACTAATAATAATTTTTAATAATTTCATTTTATTTTCCCAGAAAAAAAGAAAAAAAAAATATATATATTGACATTTATCCGTACTAATGTCTATAGTAATTTATTATATTTTTTGAAATTGACTTAAATACCCAGTCTGTAATTCGCTGTGAGTATTTAATTATAAATTTAATATTTTCATTTTCCAAATAAATATTAATAATATTTTTGGATATTGAATTAATTGGATTAAATTATACATTGAATTAGGAGGAGAATATGGAATTGAAGAGGCAGAAAACCGATAAATGTGAAGATTATAATTGGACTGACTACATGTACTTGCCATTTACTCAAAATGTAAGTATCATATGTTACAACAATAATATTTATTTATTTATTTATTTTATACTATAAAAGCATATTCTTTTTTTTAAAAAAATATATTTATATATTTATTATTTTTGTGAAACTATATTTATATGTTTATATTTGTTTGTGAGAATCAGGTGATTAGTGAAACTCTTAGATTGGCAAATATCATTAATGGGGTGTGGAGGAAGGCTCTTAAAGATGTGGAGATTAAAGGTCATTTTGCTCTTCTTGTGCTCCATTTGATCTTAATTTTGATAAATAAAATTAAATTTCAATAATTTATCTTATATAAATTATCGTAATCAAAATCTGTATGATCGATTCAAATTACTACCTTGGAATTTGCAGGGAATTTGATACCAGAAGGATGGTGTGTATTGGCATCATTTATATCTGTGCACATGGATGATGAAAACTATGAGAATCCTTATCAGTTTGATCCATGGAGATGGCAGGTTATTTCTTTAATCTCTCTTTCTCAACCATATACTAACTATCGTTTTTTCATCATTATATATGTTATATGTATATATGTATATGTTGCAGAAAATGGGAGGTGCTGTTAACAACAATTGCTTTACACCTTTTGGTGGAGGACAACGGCTCTGCCCTGGACTGGAATTATCCAGGCTTGAAATCGCAGTCTTTCTTCATCATCTTGTCACTACTTACAGGTATAGCATCATCATCATCATCATCATTCCATTATGATACTATTATATGAATGATTTTGATTCTTAGTCTGTTATTTTTTATCGATAATATATAAATTGTTAGATATTATCCGTCAATAATGGTGTGACCGGTGGTGATGCGTGAGTGTGCAATATATATGTGCATATATATATTGTTTAAAATTTGAGATAGGCAGACATGAAAACAAATTATTAATGAAGCATGGCAATAAGTGTTGAACATTTTTGATTTTGGCAGATGGGCAGCTGAAAAGGACGACATTATCAATTTTCCAACAGTTAAGATGAGGAGAAAGCTCCCTATCACTGTCACAACCCTACATCATCTCCATCATTAACAAATTTTTAGCTGTTGCCTGCATCAACCACCACCCATATATATATATATACATATCCATCTAGCAACTCAATCATTATGTGTGTATATATATATATATATATATGCATATTATGGTAAATCTAGACTATAATCACATATGTTGATTGTATCAATTTGATTTAACGATATCAATGAATAGCTAGAGATATATTTTTAAACTTATAATGGATTTATCAATGCATCGACATGTTTAGGATCTACCCGCTTACTTGTACGTGCACGGTAGGTATATATAAATATACATGTTGTGAAACTTGAAAGGGGATAGATATTGGGTAGACAGTTGCATGAGAGGGTGGGATGCCACAGCATGCATAGATATATAAACAAGGGACTCTCTGTTATAAGGGTTGGTTATTGTGTCATTTTCTTCTCATTTAGAGAGGAAGAAAGAGAGGAGAGGGTGTGTTTGGACCCATATACGATTATGATTATTAATATTAGTATGAATACGAATATGTAATGAGTCCTTTGTGGTAAAATTGATTATTATTGCAAGTGGGGATGATTTGAAACTAACTCTCATATCTAAGTCTCGATCTACTAAATTTCTTGTCTGATTTGATAGTAACATGTTGTTTGTTGGTTAGAACAACAAGAGGGTCAGTTTGGTTTGGTCTTATATGATGTGGAGGAGGGGATAGAAGGTGCTCTTGCTGCTTCTTATTTATGTGCATGACCCCCCTCCATTATTTAATTTGGTGGACCTTTATTTATTTATTTATTTATTACTTTTACATTTCTCTTTTTAAATATCAACTATTTTGGTTGTGGAATTTGTTTCATGTTTAGGTTTGAATCGGATTGGTTTTTTCAATATGAAGAAAATGAAAAGATCTTCGTATTTGAAATGTCATTTTCGCATATTGATTTAGAATACTTAAAAATCGATCTTAGAGGTTTTGATCTAAAATATGTTAAACTGAAGTTATGATTTCGAGATTAATTTAATTTATAATGTAAAAATCGAAAATAAATATTGTAAATTAGCTCTAGAAATGGAGACTTTTGTTCAAGGTTTCTTTAAATTTGAATTGTAAATATTAAATCTTAATAAAAATTAATTAGATTTATTTTATTTAAATTAATCAAACCTATTTTAAGATATATCACATTTTATTTTTTTATTTTTTTTATATATTTATCATCTATCGTATTCTATATTAATTGGAAATTATAATAAAATTTTAATAATGAGTAGCCAATTTTTCTTTTAGATTTTCTACAAATAATATAATAATCATAAATAAGATATAAAAAATTTTAATCAATTATAGATATTGTTGTGTTTTAGAATATTACATGTAAAATCCAAAATGATTACTAATAATAGAATGAATCACTAATCATAATTAAATCAATAATGATAGAATATTATATTTAACTTATTCTCCATAGAATATCATATTTAATTTATTCTCCTAAAATGATATATACTTGATCAAAAAATTAATTTAATTTACATATCATTGATCACGATTTGAAATATTACACATTAAAACTAAAAATCGAAGGTTCATGATTGAGTGTGATAATAATAGAATGAATGATCGTAATCAAGTCAGAGAATAATAGAGTGGGGAAGGGCTTGGACATGAATGAGGTGGTTGGGGAATCTTAAAAGGCATCATTGCTTCTACAATGCCTGGTTTTTTATGGCAGCTTTTTTTCCGGAAATTATGAAAATTTTCAAAAATGGAAATATTTTTTAAAAGTATTGATTTTTTTAAAAATTAAAATATAATATAATAAAATTTTAAAAATATTTATAAAAATAGCATTTATTTTTTTTATTTTTGATATAAATTTAATATATATTTCATATAAAAATTGATATTTTTATAAAAAAAGTATAAAGATTTACAAATGTCAAATATTATCATAAAATAAAAATAAAAATTCTTTTAGAGCTGTTGATCAAATTTAAAGCAATTGAGCACACAAAATTCTTTGAATTAGATTTATTTTAATATGTAAAATTATATAATCATAATATACATTAACTTTTATTAAATATAAAAATAAAATCAATTATTTTCTATGTTCATTTTTAATAATCTATTTTATATATTTCAACAAACTTAAATATCCTTTTACAAGAAGACTAGGATGACTAAATAATTTTACATACATTTTTGAAAATAGAAATAAATATGAACAATTAATAGTAGATAAAAAGAAGTAAATAATTATCATTATTTTATTTATAATATAGATCAGCTTTTTCAGAAATATTATAACTTTAATCGACATTTTCAGTTAAGAAATTTATGAAATTGGTCGCAAACTTCATCAATATTCATACTTAATATAAAATGATTATAATTATTGATGTCACATGATAATAATTTTATTTCCTTTTTAAATAATAATTAAAAATTGTATATCAATTAATTCCCTTTATTTGTTAAAATAATTAATAACAACGATCTGAAAAAATAAGGTAAATAAATAAATATCAATTTTCTTATTCATGTATAATATGGGGAATGTTACATGCACGACGTCGCTTCTGAGAGAAAAATAAAGATGGTCCAAAATGCTATTTCATTAATATTAAATTCAAAACAGATAGAAGCAACTTCTACTTAGAGTAGAGTATTAGATCATTAAATGATAACCAAATCATGAAATTACTTCACATGATACATTCGAACTGATTATAATATCAGCATCCAACAAGTTTGAGATTCAACTTAACTTGATAATTGATACGAGAAAATGCCTAATTTCTTATCCAGTCTGAATATTAGTGGGTTAGAATTGCACCTACTTGTCACAATTTTGACTAGTTTGAACGACTTAACATAAAGCTACATGAAAAGGGAAGCAGAAGCAGCACCATAAGCAACATTCAACCATTGGTGATTCATTGTCATTATTATCAATACTAATTCCTGCCTATATTTCCTACTCTTCCATGGGAATAAATAGATATTGCATCTGCTAGACCAACAAAAATTCCTCAGCTTTTATGGTCAAGTGGTTCCTATGCTATTGAATCTTGTAGAAATAAAATAAAATATTGAGTGTTTACCATAGAGAGTAAAAAGTTGAGTGGCTCCTTAATTTACTTGGCTATTCTACTTGAGTTCACATCGTATCCATCTCTACCCAATATCCACCATCTTGCTTGGACTCCTGCTTCCTCGCTTGCTCTTGCCCACTATCAACTTCTGAACTTGGGATTTGCTGCAATCTCTCCTCTGTTGGAATCTCTGTTCGATTTATAACGGTTTTCTTGGTTGATGTTAGCTTCTGATGTTACACCTTGTTTGCCAGGAGTACCTGGTTTTGGGGAACTAAATATTCCAAAATCAGACAGGGATGAACCGGTGCCATGGGAAGAACTTGGTTGTTTGAGCACTTCATCAGGAAGCTTCCTGTTCCTAAAAGCAGAAGAATCCGTCTGGACTGGTTTACTTGCTCCTGTTGAGAATGTGGTATTTAATTCTGCCTGCTGGCGACCGCTTTGAGGTGAGAACTGGGGTTCAAACCGGGAGGCATCTCTCGCATTCGTGCCCATACTATCTCTTGATGTAATGGGCTGGAATTGCTGCCTCGGTTCAGTTCTTTTGTATCTGTTTTCAGTCCCAAGGGAAGGCTGTGGCTTATACCTGTTCTCAGTTCCAGGGGAAGACTGTGGCTTATACCTGTTCTCAGGGGAAGGCTGTGGCTTATACCTGTTCTCAGTTCCAGGGGAAGGCTGTGGTTTATACCTGTTCTCAGTTCCAAGGGAAGGCTGTGGCTTATAACTGTTCTCAGTTCCAAGGGAAGGCTGTGGTTCATTGTTATATCTATTCTCAGCTTCAAATGAATTCTGAGGTTTATATCTGTTCTCAGCTCCAAATGAATTCTGAGGTTTATATCGGTTCTCAGCTCCAAGGAAAGGCTGTCGTCCATCTCTGTTTTCAGATTTGGAGGAAAATGGTGGTGAGGATGGACACTGGTCTGATTGCTTAGAATACAGTACTTGCTTAGGCTGCAGCAGAACCGAATCTGCTTTCGACAGGCCACTCAAACCCTCTCTATCATTTACACTCTGATCCTTGTCATCAGTAGCAAGAGAGAATGTATTGTCAAAATCATCAGATGAACAAACTGACGATGTGGTGTTACCATCGTCGTTGTTTTCATCCAGTAAATTATCTTCATCAGAAAGAATCTCATCTTTCGTTTCTGTAGCAGATTCTACAGAATCCTCTCCAACTATAGGTGAACTTGCAACTTGATCAGAATGATTGGCAGTAGCCCGTGCATCAGCAACCTTTTTAACATCCTTTGATTTTTTGACACCACCTTTCTTTGGTGGCCCAAACTTGACATGCCTAACAATAACATATGCTTGTTTCGTCTCCACCCTCGGTTCACTTTCCACAAGAAATTCATCACCCATCTGTAAAACGTTGTTCATAAAGCAAAATGAGTCATATAAGAAACATAAATAGAACCAACTCTATAAACAGAAACATGAGAAAATTGAAAGATAACCAGCAGTACCAAAGCAATGAGACGAGACAACAGCGCGTTTAATTCTTTCTTCTCTTGTTCTTCTTCCTGTCTTCTCCTCTCGGCTATTTCCTCTTCAGTTAGATCTTTATCACCGTAACCAATTTTAAATGAGGCCTTACCCAACTTTTTTGTACTTTGGGCCGTACACTGATCCACAACCATAAAAGAACAACCATCATTATACAGCTCTGCCCGAAATGTCCAGGATTTTGAAAAACAGAAAGTATTTCCATGGACCAGATACTAGCCAAATTGCAAGTTCGGTTTCTACATCCCATCTATGTTAACATAAGCAGGTCTTCTATCTTGCAAAGCACCAACAATTGATCAAAACATGCATATTCATGAACAAGGTAATGGGATATCACTTATAACCAAAACAGTTACTACAAGACCTAAGGCAGCTATCAAATTTCATCCAATGGTTCAAAAATCTCATCGGAGTGAAAAGCAAATCTGTTAGCTATTGGAGATCAATAAAACAAAAGATGCTCTCAGAGAAGAGGAGGAAATACATCAGTAAAACAAATGATGCTCTCAGAAAAGAGGAGGAAATACCTTCACTCGATAACCACGCTCCATCAGCCTAATAGCTGTATCTGCCTTCATCTTCAGGTCCTTTTGTTCCTGAAAGAAACAACAGAAAAGATCAAATTAAACCCTTTTTCCTTCACTAAAAGGATGACATGTACGGTGTATTTTCTTACAAGTTCCATGTATCATTTAATCTAATGTTAACGTACAAGAATAACATAAAAATCAGATGCAAACATTTACTACAGTTCAAGTTGTGATCAAGTTGCACCATGTAGTCTGAAGGTAGGTTGATTATTAGGATCTAGTACGTTAAAAAATGATCCAGCAGTTCTTCCTGGTCATGTTTCAACCTTATATTTTTATCGAAAAATATTACAACTTAGCTAAGTCTCTATTCCAAAATAATTGGGTTTCAACTGTATAAACTTTTTCCCAATCAGAACAATTTATGACTGCATCTTTGAAAAGATTGAAGACCAATATTTCATTTTGTTTTCTCCATACAAGTTCTGACCTAGATTTCCTCTACTCGATGGTCTCCACCTACCACATTGTCATATATTTTCTAACTAGTGAGCTCAAAGGTCCATACAAGTCACATTATCAAACCATCTGAATCATCACTCTGTAATGCCAGACAAAGGCCAATAAGTTCCACGTCTGTAGGCAGGAAAAATCTCATCATCTATGAACATATGCTTTCATTCATTTCAATGTCTCATTCGATTAATAAAATCCAATCCACTTAGAGAGAGTTCAAATTCTTTATCAAAGTAACTTCGTCACCTTTTCTTGACATCTTCATCTTTGGCTTTTGTTTCCTTAATACCTCTTAATTTATGTCACAACATCTTTTAATTGCCGAGACATCATTTTCTACTTATTTAGTCCTAAGCTTTGTATATACATTATTTCAAACCCTCTAACTCCTGTATTTTGTAATCTACATGTCTAATGATGTGATAACTCTTGTACCATTCTATCTTATTTATTATATCGGAATCCTCCTCACTTCACCATCATGTCTCCATTGAAGGCATGATATGTCATCTCTCCAATATCTTGTTGTACTCTAAATGTCTAATGATGCCACAACTTGTACTATACCATCTTATTTATTGTATCTGGATCCAACACACTTCACCATCATATCTCCGTTGACGGCATGCCATGTCTTTTCACTCTAAGGGTACATTTTTTAACACCTCAAAACAGCAAAAATATAATAGATAGTAATCTTTACAATTGATTTGATTGGAATAATGGAAAATAATAAAATAGGGTGATTTAAGAGCCAATTTATCGTTATTCGTTTTAATAGATTTAAATATAATATTTAATATATTTGTTATCTTTAGTGTAATACAATAAACAAATGTTCAATTTTATGGCACTATGAGCGTTTGTTGGAGTATGAGACTCTTGAGTCGTGTATGGTGTAACATCCAAAAAACAACAAAAAAAATCCAGGTAAGAGCTTGGATCTTTGAAAGGATGCATGTGAATTTGGAACCATCCAAGTACGAGTCTTATACAATTGTGCCAAATGAAAAGGCAAGAGTTAAAACATGTACCATCAAGGAGTAAATTGTCAAACAACTATAGAAGGAGCAGAAAGTTTTTTTATGCACATTGAGAATAGTGAAAGATTTTCTTTAGTAGCAGGTTGCTTGGTGGGCTAGAGTCCAGAGAAGCTTTTTGCCTTTTGTTCATCACTGCTTTCTTCCTCCATTATCAGTATGGCCAACAGATAGAATGAAGCTAGTGAACTAAGGGTATGCTCTACCTAAATCCCACACTTGAGCTCCATCTGTTTTATTTTTCTATCATAAATTCGAGTACATTACAATCTAAACCTCAAGGACAGGAGATATTTATCCTAAAATGGCAGTCAGCATCACTAAAGGTGGGATAAGTTGATTGAGCATCATTATCAGTAAAAAGGAAACAGAATGGAAGAGAAGTATTCTCAAGTAAGAAACTTACACATTTTGCAGAAAATTGAACTTCTTTGTGGTCACCTGATCTCAAAGTTACCTCTGACTGCATTAAAAGTAGAATTCATACAAAGAATTAGTACATACCATTAATTATATGCCAGATCTCAAAAAAATTAAAGCTGCTGAAAATCCAAAGGGCACAATACAATCAGCAAGATTTATATGCGTATCCCAGAGATCTCTACCTAGGAAAGTGATACAGAAGAAGATTCTTGAGAAATAATTGCCAATTTGAAAGGGGTTTTGAATTGATTTAGCTAACTACAGCACCATTGTATAATTTCATAAGCCAGCCATTTTGCTTCAGATTATTCAAATAATTCCATCATTTGTACAAGTTTACAAACTTATATTAAAAATGTTAACCAACAACACTGAAAGATTCACAGAGCACTCAAAGTATTGTTAAAAAAGAAAAACTGACACAAATTATCCCAAGATCATAACATAAATAGAAGTGTGAAGAGGAGTGATTCACAATCTTACTACTCTAGCCTTGAAGGATTCTAAATGTATTTTCTATTACAATAGGTTAATTTGGAAATTAAAAATTATAAATGAACAAAAAAAATTCATTAAACACACTATTAACTTATAGGAGTAGAAGTTTATTGAAAGTAAACTTGTTAATTAGAACACTTATAAATTAGGATTACAGAATTATTTTACACAATAATAATACTTGTAAGAAGAGGATTCAAAATATATTTTAAATGAATTTAGAGAATTAAAATACTCAGAGAATTAAAATACTCAGAGAATTAAAATAAAAATACTTTTATTCTAAGATTATAAATATTCAGAAAACTAAAAGACAATATGAATGAAAATTATGTTATGAACAGGATTAAAAATTCTTTTATTCTAGTTAGGCATATTAATAGAAGAAAAAACATAATCTCAAGTCCTGAACTCGTTGATTTTTTCAGTAGATACTTATGCTTCTACAATGTTTTGTATAATCCTAAAACTTTTATCTTAGTCATGATCGATGACTTCTCTAACAACAAATTTGAATTGATAAGCATTTGTTAAATTTGACGATGTAAGCTTCTAAAAATTTAAAAAAGTTCATGCAATGTCTAATGTAATATAATGAATTTGATATATGTTGTCAAGGTACAAAATGATGTCATTTCACTTGTGTTCACTTTAAAATCTAACTTGACAATAAATACGCTATCATTTTGACCACATCATTTTTAATGCTATCTCATTCAAACACACCATCATTAATCTATTAGAAAAGTTATTGATTGTGATAAAAATAAAAGTTCAAGGACAAGTCAAACAAAGTTAAGGGATCTAAAGTTGTGTTTTTCCTTGTAGAATTACAAAAATTGTAATTATAACCAAGTTGTTTTTTAAAAAATAAATTAGTCAAATAAATTCTAATTTAAACATTGTGACATTTTGAGATTATTTTACTTCTACCATGCAAGTGATGACAACTGCAATAATTAATCAGAAAAATCAAGTGTGACTGTCTGAATGAACATCAAGAGATTCTAGACAAGACTGTAACTAAGAGGAGTCTAAGATTATTTATTAAATCAATAAACAGGGGCAAGTTCGTTGGCTGCCGAACTCAACCTGCCAGCTGTCAAAACAACATTTATTAGCAGCTGGAACACATGACATACAATGCATTCTCATTAATTTATTATATCATCAAACTATTCATCGAGTACAATGAACATGATGATAATGTCATACAAAAGATCTTGTCAGGCAACCAAATGACCAACAATTACAGACAGAATTTCAAAGTTTAAACTCTGACATCATACCCTGGAAAGTACAAATATTACAAAAAAGGGTGTAGTTTCCACGTCAGACACTTACCCAACACTGATACGTTTTCAATACAGCTCTACATACAATGGAGTTTATTAGTATTTGGCTAGCAGACATGTCCAAAAATATGACATAGTTTTAGAACATGGCGTGATTGAACTTGAAACTTTCAATATTTACCAACGAATACTACAGAAAAATTAAAATGTTATTAGCTGATTGTGACTACTGATCATTGCATGGAGCTCTCTCGCTTCCACATTGAAAATCAATTATACATTATACATGTGGAATTTGCTTGCTTTTCATCACATTTGATATTATAATCATATAGGGATCTGCTTTACTATCTTTTTCTCAATATGGATCAATCTTCTTCTTATTCTCATTCCTATTCCGTAGAAGGAGATTGTTGAGTTTCCAGAGAAACCATTTTTCTCGTTCCTAATTTCAATCAGCTTTCTTCCTTTTTCCAAATAAGAAAAGTCTGAACTATGATAGGATTCTTAAATGAACAATGAATTGCAGGTGAGGCTGCTCACTTGGAAGCACCTTGGCCTGCTTGCCTTGGCACCCAAATGACCTCACCTATAAGGATTGCGTTGGCAACGGCCCAGCCATTGCCTCACTTGGATGCCTACAAGAGCACCCAGGTGCCCAGTAATGGCACGAATCTGCAGATAACTTCACTATGTGTTTGTAGGAGAAGCATTTGCACAACATATAAGAGCTAATAAATTACCAAAACTCATGGTATTGAAAGAACTTCCAGGAATTACACATTTCAGAAGCCTAACACAGAGAAGTTCACTTCAGAGCATTTGTTTGGCTTCATATAAAAAAGCAACCAGAGACACTTAGTTTTTAAATGCATGTACCTTGACTTTAGCACGCTCCTTTTTCTTTGCTTGTCGTTTGTACTTCTCTTTATTAAAGTCCATCATTTTACAGACGGGTGGATCATCACTTTTAGTAACCTGTAAGAGAAATTTTTGGTCAAGAAATACATAGCTGATCCCCCCATTTAAGACTGAACTGAGTAGAGACTTTGGCCATTAAAGTAATTCCAAAAGTAGGACGTTAGGCATCTTAGAGACTGTGAAACATCGTAAATTGCATAAGAAATGAAAAGCAATAATGAAGAAGAAAATTGCTTATGGTGTAAACCAGTAACGTTACGGTTCCCAGCTAAGACTCATCTAGCACAGCAAGAACCTATAAAATATCTAAAGCAAAAACATCTTCAGAATGCCTACAAATTGAACAAAAAACGATATCTACATTCTAAAATTAGTTCTGAATAAATTTAATTACAATTGGAAATTTTTTCAAAATTACAAAAAAAAAAAAGAGTAAATATCATTTTCATAAATATTCAAAATATTCTAATAATAAACTGATTTTAAGAGACAAAAGTTTAGATCCATGTATACCAAACGAAAAAACATAAATCTTATCTCCGTAGTTGCATTCCAAAACCTATGTCAAGCACATCAAACATACCCTAAAGATATGGCCATTTCAAATTGCCTCACAAAAGTCTAGCACATGCTCAACAATGAAACTGAATTGAGATAAAAAGCACAAGCAAACATCAGAAATAAAGCCATATCCTTGTGAACCTTGACCTTAACTTTTAGTCATTCAAATCACAGATTCCCTAAAACAACTAAGGTTAAATGGCATTAAAAATGATAATAGATTCTACCATTAGGGTTAGGAATCCCAAACTAAGGATTATAAAACACTAATTAGGAATACTGTTAACCAGTACCGCATATAATAGAAAGAAAATAGGATTCAAAATATTCCTAATCCTAATGATGACAGAAGAATAATTCCCTAATAGTACCATAAATACCCTAAAATTCCTAACATAAAATTACAAGGAAAAATCTTAATCACCAAATTAATAATTAAATCAAAAAATTATATAGATTTAACTTTCTTGATTGCATCAGTAGCATTTTGTTTTACATAATGATAACAGCAGCAAGAATATAGTGCAAGAGACATAGATAATGAAAGAATCCTTCCTTTTGCTAATAGTAATTACCATATAGAAGCACATAATAGACGGTTGGAAGATAGTCCCCTGACAACATCTTAAAGTTCTTGCATACATATTTCTTAAGCCTTTAAGAAAAGAGGCACTACTCATTTTAAAAATCATTCTCATTGACAGATATATGCATACAAAACACTAAGCAGGTATTAAAGGTGTGGAGGTTCATAACACAGTTATAACAATAGATTTAAGAAAACTGATGAAATCCTATGATCTTGTTATTCATTCTTTCTGGTTTCAGGCCAATACTGTTGTTAGAAAAATAATATCCAAAATAAAAGATTTATTACTGAACTAAAACATTTTGATTTGGTTAGATTCCACTAATGTATACCCATATAAACTTAGGATTGAAGGCATGAGGAAAACCGGCATCAAAATCAAAACTAAATCACAAAGACAAGGTTTAGCCGTAAAAAACAAATAAAAAAATATGAACCATAATAAATTTTCTTATAATAGCATTGGGCAACAAGGGCTTAGAACCAAAATGGAAATGGAATTAGTACATCTGTAACCGAAAGAGAAATTGGAACGTTCAAAAGCCTTAATGCTCCAAAGGACACAGAAACTGTACAAATGACAATAATCACCAGAAAATGTTAATATTTACCTGAACTAAATCAAGTTTGAGGCTTCTTGCTTGTTTCAATGCTTCCCGTGTTTGGACAACATCATGGCCTGCATATAATAATAGATTCAGTAATCTCATGTGTTCAAATTATATCATTTTCATAAATCTAGTATTTATACTGTCCTAAAATTATTTGTGAAGGAAGTTTATCCACGATTTTGCTAAAAGCTTAAAAGTAAGAACACCGTATATAGACAACTTGTCCATTGTAATAGTTATCACAATCTTATCCTTGCAAATGATAAATAAAGCTTAAATACATTAGAACCAGCACTTAAGCATATTCCATTCCATTGATTTCAGCCATATTGAATTTGACCAACTAGTTCTGCGTCTTTCTGCTATATACATTAACACAAAATGACAACAGGTCTGCATCCACAAAATATTTAGAGCCAATAAACCAGAAAGCTGGTGAAGGACTGAACTAGAAGCCATTCAATGATGAAAGACTGTGCAGTTGGATCAATAATCAAAGAACTCTTCAAGTGTATTTCTTACATTCCATTGTGACATTTTAGAGTATATTATCATACTATGAAATCTTCCATTATTTCCAAGCCTTTAAACATCTTATTTTATAGCTTATAGAAAAGATGAAGAAATCATGCACTTGTAGATTCATCAAACTCTTATATTGGTATTCCAACACTTAGACATAATATAAAAGAATGATCAATGGCCAACGTTATAAGACAAATCTCTAGTCAACTTTGTGACAAAATGTTGTTTTCAAATGAAAAATGGTACCTTCATCAGTTACAAGCCGAATAAAATTAGCAGTAATCCGCTCATTCATAGGCAGCCGATCACTGTTGTTCTCGTCTTTCTGAGTATTGGACTAAATTCCAAAAACACAAGATATCAGTAAGAACCTCTGACATAACTCACACATATAAGGTACTTGAAAAACAATTTCTGTACATTTTATCTAACACCGATAAATCACCTATATAAAGAAGTTACACCTACAAAATACTTGCTTGAAAACCCGTAAATCAAGCAGAATTAGTGATATTGAAACTTAGAAACATGATGCATAACATGAATACTTTCCAACCCGCATTCAAAAAACCCAAACAAACGTTGTAACTTAACTGGTATATTACCTGAACTGAAGTAGCAAAAAACCTGACATTGTTGCACAAATCAATTGGTCTCTTCCAAGAAGGTCTTCTTAAAACATCCCAAATTGGGTTATCTGATGCACACGACTTTGAGGTTTTAGTAGTGTAATTAAGCAAAGCATAAGGGGGTTGAACATAACATCTCTTGAATTGATGTGATAGAAGCTTAAGCTTAGATTGATTAAGCCTAAGCCACAAACCCATTCCGTTCCAAATAAAGCGATAAAAAAAAAAATCCTTCCTTTCAGCGAATTTAGAATAATGCCCAAACAGCCACAGTTTGCTTCTTCAATTGATTAGAAAAGAAACATATACACCTGCGTCAAAATCAATACAAAAATTCAATTATATGTATTTGAAAAATGGTATGTAAATCAAATAACGGAACAAAACAAAAATAGAAGATTAAATATTTATCCTTAAAATGAAACTAAACTTTACATATACGAGCTCCTTTATTCTTCATTATTGCAGATCACCACAAAAAGAAAATAACACCAATGTTAAAACCAACTTACAAACCTTTAAGTAAGCTTAATACAAGTTGCAGAGGTTGGATAACAGACGATCTTCACATAAACCGATAGCAACCATAACAGTCAATAACAGAGCAAGGAATGCTCTATCGACACTCCACCCTTCACTATCTTCTTTTTCCACAGCCTCCGTCGGGTCCGCCGCCTCCTCTGTCTGATTTCCAGAATTGCCGTCGATGAAGAACAAGCAAGCAAGAAAGATCAAATTGCAAAGAGAATAGGAAGAGATAAAAGGTGAAGGAGCTGAACAATGGTGCAGTTAATAATTTGGGTTTGTAATTTTAATTATATATATATATATATATTTATTCTCTTGATTAAAATTTTTTTCCCCATAAAAAAAAATTTCGGTAGGAGTTTGGGCCGGGCCATGAAAAATTAATTTGAACCAAAAATATTAGAAATTTCAAATACTTAAATATTTATTTTAAAAATTATGAAAAATTTTATTATTAAAATAATTAAAATAATGTTTAATTAATTTATCAAAATATTAATGTATTGATTTATTTTTCTGTATTATTAGAATATAATTTTTATAATTTTATGAATTATTTTTTACATTAAATATTTTATTATTTTTTTAAAAGGTAGATGGTATATGAATAGATAGATATATAAATAATAAGATGAAAAAATTAAATGAAAGAATAAATTATGAAATTTTATAATTAAATATAAATAATAATAGTATTTAATCAATTTCTTAGTTTGAATAAATATTCTGAAAAACGAATAATTGTTATTAGGCTATTCACAAACTAGAACACGAATGTATTTATTAAATTTAAAATGGATTTGACGATAAAAATATTCTAATTTATCAAATTTAAAATGAAATTAATGATGAAAATATTTCTATTTATGGAATTTAATAAAAGTATTACGATGAAAATGTGCAAATGTGATTCCTTTTTATAAGCATATTGTGCTAATTCCCATTGTTTGGCCATGAAAGTATATTCCAGCTTGATTGAGCAAGGAAAGCAAGTTGAGCAACTCCTCATTGCTCATTTTCGAAGGTCTCTTACCTTCATAACCATTAGCTTTTAGGATCTCAACAATCCTCTCCTTGTACAAGCTCAATTCCATTTCACACGAAGAACACACATGGCCATCTTCTTTATCACTCTCCTCTCCTCGATCATCATCAACATTGACAAGATCTTGTTGCTCATTGAAGCCATTCATCTTAGACAATCTCACAAGCTCCATAACCTTCTTCTTCTGCTTAAAAATTGCTCCCAGTGTTTTATTCTTATTACCAAAGCAGGTTCTAGCAAAAGCCCACCATTCATCCAGATTCACATTGGGAACTTCACTTTTAGGACGGATCATCACCACGGAGGAATCAACTTTTGGCGGAGGAACAAAGTCTCGTTTGCTTACATCCATCACAAACTCCACTTCTGCCACTAACTTTACGTTAACAGCTAATCTATTGTACTCGGAATCACCAGGATTGGCTAATAACCGCTTAGCAAACTCCTTCTGAAGTAAAAGAGTTAAACTTCGATACTTGTTCCTTCCGTAGACCAATTTAGTCACCAGAGGAGATGATATCCGGTACGGAATATTCGCCACAACAATATCAAAATCCGGCAACTTAACCTTCAAAGCATCACCTGATATAATCTGCAAAAAGAACCCATTTTCTGAAATGTCACAAAACAAAAAACCTTCGTTCAGGAATTTTAACAAACAAATAACATACTGTCTAACTTACATCAAGTTTACTTAGCAACCCTTGATCAGAAACACGTTTCGAAAGAACATCTATCATTCGTTTATCAAGTTCAACAGCAACAACTCTTTTAGCAACTTGAAGAAGCCTGAGAGTGAGATTACCAGTACCGGGTCCAATCTCAAGAACAGTATCGGTAAACTTGATGGCAGATTTGGCAACGATTGCATCAAGAACTCGCGGGTTAGTGAGCAAGTGTTGGCCTTTGCTTTTGCACAGATACAATTTCTCTTTCAAATTTTCATCTTCATCCTGGTTTATAGAGGTAGAATTAGAATGAACAGATTTTGAATTTTGATGATATAATGAAATGGGTGGAAGCATAATGGAAAATGGGATCGATCTGAGGTTGAAATGCAGACGTTTCTTCAAAAAAACAAGATTCATCGGAGAAACGCAATGAAACTTCATCACCGTCGACGCGAATCGAAGGGAAAACGATCGAACCGGAATCCCTCATTTCATCATCATCCTTACAATTAAAATAGTATAGTTTCCTATAGAATTTTCAATAACCATTAGATTATTTAAATTTTTAAATATTAATTTACTATGATTTAAAAAATATATGTTAACTTTTATATTACATTCCCCATGTTTTTTTACTAAATCTTTTGTATAATTTTTCTTAGAAAATTAATAATCTCGAAATTAAAAATTTGATAATTATTTTAAAAATAAAATTATTATAGAACTTCTAGGTTTAATCAATCAAAAAATTAAACTCATAAATTTAATTTGATTTGATTTAAAAATTTTAAAGTTTAAAAAATATTTAATTCAATTTAATTTAAGAAAATTAAAACTTTTAATTTAAAAATCAAAAGGTAAAAATTGTATTTAAACAAAAAAAATTTAATTGAATTTTATATATTAATAAAAAATTAATTTAATTTAAACAGAAAAATTTTTAATTTAATTTTATATATTAATAACCAAATCCATCCATTCTAAAACCCCGGAATCAACTTGACCCACACAACTCGGAGCCTCATAAAAGCCCATCCATCAACTGAAAGTACAAGTGGACCGGGAGTTTCCATTTGGCTATTTTTCGAATTTATCGAAAATAAAAAAATATATTATTATTTTTTAAAAAATAATTATAAAAATAACAAATTTTAAAAAATATTAATAGAAATAAAATTTTTTAAAATAGATCATTCAATTTAATTTTTAAAATTTTTTAGAGTTGTTTTTCAATATTAACGTTTATTATTTTTTAATTGATATAACAAAGAAATGAAATTATTTTAATGGAATGAGGGAGTGATAATTTTATTTTATCAAGTAAAAATAGTAACTTCTTTCTTTTTTAACAATATACAGACTGAAAAGTCAACGGGGCTAAGATAGCCACGTGGCAGAATAGCATTAGTTATCCAGGGTTCTCCAACAAAGATCCGTCTCGCACCCATCTCTATCCATATGCATGTGACACGTGTACCACTTCACCAAGTTCTTTCTGGAATGGAATGATTATTAGGGTTCTACTTGTCATTGCGCTTTAGCAGATCGGTAACCACTGACGTTAACGGCGATGTGGGACTCAGACGGAAAGCTTCTTTTAGCCAATTGCAAAGGTCGGAATCCAACTAACGGAATCGGAGATCTGGCGACGGGAACGGTGAGTTGGGTGGTGTTAAGTTATGAGAATGAGTTCAGACAGACAATCACGCCGGGCACGTGCACCGACGCAGATGCTGTGAGGCGGACCCCACACACGAATTTAACCACCACCACACACTCTCGCTACTAGCGAGGTGTTGGGTCACTTGCGAATTAGCTGACGTCTGTGAAGAAAGCAATGGATGAAAGAAGGAACCAATCGGTTACAGCAGAGAGAAACGGAGAGGACGAAGGAACAGAAGAGGGAAGAGGAAGCAAAACTGTTACGGGAGAAGAGAACGTCAGAGCAATCAATGAAGACGTGGGAAATTGTAAAGCAGCTGTCAAAGAAGAGAAGAAGCGTATGGAAGAAGCCTAGATGATTCTAGAG
>CANYBF010892477.1:0-12089 GCA_948192965.1 Dalechampia spathulata | reverse complement strand
TATATATATATATATATATATTGATTGTGGTTGACTACTCTTCCAAATGGATGGAGGTAAAAGCCTACAATAAACTAAGGGCAAAACAAGTTGCCAAGTTTATCAAAAAGAATCTCATCCATTAGTATAGATTTCCACATCATCTAGTCTCAAACAATGAGGTATAAATCTAAGTCTAGTCAAGGATCTACTAGAAAAGTATTAAATTAAAGGGCAGTCAAAGCAGCAAATAAGATAGTCAAGAAAATCTTGGCCAGGATAATGCAATACTATCAAGATTGGTTTATCAAACCACTATAAGAAGTCTTACAAATGATACCTTTTACTCTTTGGTTTATAGGATATAAGTTGTATTACCTACTGAAGTGGAACTAAAATCACTTCAATTGATTTTGGAAGCTTAATTGTCAGAAGTTTAGTGAAAAAGGGCTAGCAATTGCTAAAAGCTAAGTGAAAAAGGGCTAGAAATGAGTAGCTTACTACCATTGATGAAAAGTAACTAAAAGCTTTATATCTATAGGTAGGGCTTTTAATGTAACCTAGAGTGAATTGAGATTTTACGACATACATCATTGATATCTTGATTGGAGCAAAGAACAGATTCCCCAAGGGGTTCTCTTAAGGAATAATACAAACCTACAAGAGGTTGCCAATGGAGTCACCACCTAAATAGTTATAAGAAAATTGGTCAACTGACCTATAGCATGAGTGCTAGTTAAACCCTTCAAAGATTGAGTTTGGTTGGTGAAAATCCATTTTTTAGAGTTTCACATTCAATTTTACCATATTTAATGATTAATTATCTCAAGTGGGTAGTTTGCATTCATTGGCATGAATAAATCCTACAATCATAGTAGCATGACAACAATATAACATGATAATGGGTAAAATATGGCATTAATAAGGTAAATAAAGCATAGATAGGGATTAGACAGATAGAGGGTACATGCCAGATTAATATATATAAATTAGGATGTTATGAAAAATAGAATAAATTCCTATTCTACTATAAAAGGGGCTTTGATAATATAAAATTTGGATATTAGATAATGTGCCCTCCTATTTGACAAGCAATGGAAAATTTGGTCTTGGGCATCATGATCTAAAAAATGTAAAATCCAAAATTCTAAGTGAAAAATACAATCAATTGGTGATTTTAGGACTCTTTATAGTTAATTCAAGCTATTAATCAGCTTAAATTATTTTTATAAAGCTCTAGGATGCTTAAAAATAAGGTTCAAATGTGTTGTCGATAAAAAACCACATTTTTGGGTTTGGTAGATATGTAATGGGCACCTCACATTATACCAATAGCATATTTTCATTGTACATTGTATAATATACGCCACATGTTGCATAATTTTGATCATATTTTATGGAATTAACATAATCTAGCTCATGAAAATAATGATAAAGTTTTAGAATTCTTAGGCAATTATCTAAATATATTCTTCATCCTAAAATTACTTTCATTCATCCTTAATTTAGCATGAAATTAAATTACTTGGTATTAATTTAAACAAAATTTGAAGAATTAATTCTAATGCTAGAATTAATCAAATGGGTCATGAAAATAGGTAAAAAGATTACATAATCATTATAAATTTCATTTGTTATTTTAATTCATATTCTACCTAACTTGTTTTTGAATTAAATTAAATTGATATTAATTTAATTAAATGATTTTGGTGCAAAAATTGAGCTAAAATTCATAATTTTTAATGATTTTTTTTCATTCAAGTCATTGTAAGACTATGAATGCTACCAATACCTTTGATTTTAAGCAAAATAAAGTTAAAATACGAGTGGAAAATCAATTTTTGGATGAATATAATGTTTGTCACATGTTGTCTCAATAACAAAATATGCATCATATATTATGTTGAAAAACTAATATCCATTGCATGTTGTATGAGGGGAACAAGGTGCAATGCATATTGTTGCATGGACAAATCAAAAATTTCATTTTCCATCATAGAACATGAATGAAAAACAAAAAAAAATGGAAGATTTTTTACTATTTCAAATTATTTGGGATATTTTGAATCTCAAATTCTATTGATACATTCGTATTTTAAGCAAAAGATGAATAAAAAAGCATGATTGAATATATATTATGTGAATGAAAAATAAAGAAAATACACAAAAAATAAGAAGAGAATAAAAGAAAAAGAAATAAAGGCCTTTAATAGCTTACCCAAGCTATAAGCTTGCAAAATTAGATTCCTTAATTTCAAAAGGAGAGTAAATTAGTCCTTAATCATGCTAATTAAGTCTAATCATGGCTTAATTAAGTCAATTTTTGTAGCATTTTTATTGAATTAATTAATTTATTATCCTTATAAATGTAATACCCAAGAGTTATTTATAATATTCAATGGGAAATTAATTAAAAATAGTGGGTTATATGAGATTTTGATTTCTTGAACAAAATGTTCATTGTATATAATGTAACATGCAATGAATGTTGCATATAAAAAGGGGATAATGTGCAATGTATGTTGTTTAGAGAGTACAATGTGTAACACACATTGTATTAGAAAAGACAACATACGAGGAAAATTGCAAAAGTAATGCAAGATGCACTAACCAATACACTCAAAATAAAATATGGGTTATATTATCAATAAATATCTCATGTTAAAAAATGGTGGGGGAGCATATGACATATAATTTTTGAGCAATGTATATAGGACATGCATGTAACATTAAATTTCTACCAAATGTGCAAAAGATCAAAAAGCTAAATGCAACATGCTTTGCATTCTTGGAGCACTTACATGATGCCAAAATGCATGTTTGCAATTAAGGAATTCAAAATGGATACCATCATCAAGCTTAATGATGCAAACATGGATGGTCGGTGAAAATTAAGGTTCAATAATTTACCCTTTGATTAGGATCATTTTAGAAGTGATACATCCTATGTAGGAATTAAAAATATGAGACCTAATCAAACCATAAATTTTTACCTGAAGTTGATGGCGTAGTGTTCCGGAGTATGGGGTTTGGTGTTTGCACGGCATGGATGTGTTGTGGTTTTGGTATTTGTAGGGCGTTGGTGTAGTGAGGTTTTGGTTACGTTTGTGTGTAGGTGGTGGTTTTGGGTTTTGGGAAGGAGAGCTCCTTTATCTTACCCTCAATTTGCTCAATGCGTTGTCCCACTGAGTAAATGTCCTCAAAAGTGTGGAACATCTAGTATTTCAGCTTATCTTGGTAGAGTGGTAGTGACCCCATAATAAGCTTGTTAATCATGTTAGATTCATATGGCTTCTGTCTGACCAGTGCGGCTTTGTCCATCCAACGACTAAAGTAACCCACAAAAGACTCATTGGCTTTTTGCTTAACCATTTCCAGGTCCATCAGGGTTACATCAAATTAGGCCTTGAACCCGTACTATTTACAGAAGGCAGTACAAAGAGGCTTCCACTTAACCGTGGTCGCCTTGTTCAAACTATGATACCAGGCCAGCGCTGGTCCCTCTAGTGAGATAAAGAAGAGCCGGACTATCTGATCATCCAACAGGTCTGTAGTCCTCATCAGCATGGTGTAGGTCTTCAGATGGTTCTTCGGGTCCCCAACTCTATTGTACTTGGGAACATCATGGAGCTTGAACTTGGCAGGCAGCCCCTTGATAGCACGGACAGAGAACTCATCAAAGTCCAAATTAGACCTCATGCCCTTGGTCTTCATGATGGTATGCAGTTGTTCTATCTTCTGCTCTAAGATAGTAGTCTCAGACTTCCGGACATCATGCATATAGAGGGAGACGTCATCATTGGTCTCCATGTCATACAAGTTGACACCCTTCCCCTTTTCCTTGATCGGAGCTGGTGGGGTGATGAATTCAGCAGGGCTAAGAGCCTCCCAGATCTGCTGTTGCAAGAGGGTCTTGAAGTCATCATTCAAGAGCTTGGCCACAGACTGGTCAATGAGCTTCTGAACCGCAGCAAGTGTAGCCTCATCCAGTTTTGAGGCAGCAGGGCCAGATGAGGACGCAACATTCCTGGCATTCTGAGAGTCTGACATGATTCTGTACATGATAGAAAGCGTTAGCATGAGTACATGAGTATGCATATGATGTTGCGTATGGTGCACATGATGCGACACATAGAATGTATGCGTGGCCTATGCTAGGAAATAATGCAATGTCATGGCTACGATAAAGTGAGTTAGTATGCGCATGCGTGGGTGCACGTAATACGACACGTAGGATGTATGTGTGACCTATGCTAGGAAACATCTAGCATTATGGCTGCAAAAGCAAAATTTATTAGCAGATTGCATGAGTATGCATGTATGCGTGTTGGGACAGAAAACACGAAAAGGTTAGTGAACACGTAGCATGCAGCATCGCTCCCTTCCAACCTTACACCTCCATGAGAATTTATGAATTCAAGTTCTCCTGCCCTAGGTGGGATACTAACCTGGAGTTACACTGGGAACTTGAAGTGCGATTCTCTCAAATAGGCAAGTGAATGGTTTGATCATTGCCTGATCATACAAGGGATTATGGTGAAAACCCGACAACATTTCAACCTAACCATATTGCTATGATAAGAGAATGCCGATGGAATTGGCATAAGGTTGTGTAACCATACAGAATCATGAAAGGAATCTGACTCTTAGCAGAGCAATATGGGCATGATCATATTGTTATGATAAGAGTACGCCTGTGGAGTAAGCGGGAGGTTATGCAACCATACGGAATCATGAAAGGATTCCGACTCTTAGTAGAGCAATACGGGCATGATCATATTGTTATGATAAGAGTACACCCATGGAATTAGCGTGAGGTTATGCAACCATACGGAATCATGAAAGCATTTTGACTCTTAGCAGAGCAATACGTGAGAGGGAAAATAGGCTGGGTCTATGCAAATCCACTCATATGATAGGGCAAAGATCCACATAGCATGCAATAAGGGTCCTAGTTTGGAATGTTGCTAGGCTTACTAAATGGGCTTTAGTCCACACTTGGAGTGAAAGTGCAATCTTCCTAAGGGGTTCCCTTAGGGAATGATACAGACTCGAAAGAGTCACAAGGGAGTAGCCACCGGATGGTTCCGGATTGGTCCAACTGACCTATAGCATGAGTGCTAGTTAAACCCTTCAGAGATTGGGTTTGGGTGGTGATCTATTCTATGAGTTTCCAAAATCAATTTTACCATTATAGTTGGGATTAATTGTCCTAAGCAGGCAAGCATGCTAGCGTAATTGTAAGCACACAGCGCAACGTGTTGATTGGCATTGCAAGGTTGCACGTAAAATGACATATAAAGCTATATGGCATTTAAATGGCATGGCATATGCATGACATATGAAATAGCAGTAAAGTAGCATGGCATATGCATGTCATGTGAGCGTGTATGACATATCATATGCATGATATGACAACCTAATATGTTATGTAAGAGCATATTATGGCAAATAGCATATTACATTGTGCGTTGACGTTTTAAGGGTTGTTTTAGCATTTGGCGTATGCAAAGCATATGCATGGTTGTGTGACATGGCATATGCATGACATGTGAGATGATGTGTAACCTATCATATGCATAACATGTGAAATGAATGACATATCATATGCATGATAAGAGAATAATGTATGGCATGGCATATGTATGACATGTTATATGGATGACATATTAAATGTGTGGTATGTGAGATAATGTAAAACATATCATATGTATGACATGTGGCATGGATGACGTACCATATGCATGGTATGTGAGTTATATGCATGATAATATGTCATATGTATGACATGGTATATGCATGGCATGCATAGTAGAATGTGCTTGTGTCATGTGACATGGGATGTGAAATGATGTATATCATGGCATATGCATGACATGGCATAATGGTGCGTATGTGAATGTGTATTCAACATAGTATGTGTATGACATACAGTATGACATACGTTTATGGCATATAACATGGCATATTATATGACATGGCATGGCATATATGTGCATGGCAAGGCATATTGATTGATTGCACGTATTGGATTGCGTATTGGTGTGTTTGCATATTAGTGTATTTGTATGTATATGCATATGAAAATATGGTATGTTATGGCATACAGTATATGTATGGCATGGCATATAGTGTGTGATATGTCATGTGACATGGCATGTGACATGAATGACATATATATTTAAGCAAATATAAATCATCCACGATTAAAAATAATTAACGGCCGGAGAAAAGGATCGAGGAAATAGGGGATACATACGAGAAATAGAGGGGAATTATTACAGACCGAATTAAATAATTCTACCCTATTACAAAATATCCTTGTGTACATAATTTTGATACGTTAAGTAACGTCCCCTTCCTCCCTGGATATTATTCACCTAGGGTTGCACGAGCTGAAAATGCACGATGTTTATTATGCAAAATAAACATAATAAATTCATTAATAACAAATGAATTTAGGATTTATTTGACTAGTCCAATGCCTTGTGAAAAGCATGAACCAAGAGTCAAAATCCATTAATTATTTGGCAATAATTGTACGAATTTAAACAAGTTGGATCATGAAAATTCATTTTTATAAAAATAATTTTAAGCAAAATTATTTTTATTTGATCATGGAAAATTAAATGGAGGGCTAACATCACAAAAATTGCTGGAGAAAGCCACTCAACCAATTTAAAATCCAATCCTTTCAAAAATCGCATTTATACGATTAAAAATTGCATTTTATTGTAAAAATTAATTTTGAGGCCAAAATTAATTAAATGAAATAATTTTATGACTAATTCAGAATACTTGAGCCACTGTAAAGCATCAAATACCACTGGATACATCAAAAATACAATGAAATATGGTCCGAAATATGGTTTTTCTGGAAAAACGTAAACTATGTGCACTGTGCATCAGACTATGTGCGCCACATATAGCCTATGTGTGGCGCACATAGGTGGACATGTGGCGCACATAGTTGGTTGATCTGCAAGAAAATTCAATTTGTCAGTACAGAATCAAAATACAGACCAAAATAAGCATGTTTAATGAAGACCGTACCTCATTTTGACCTTGATTCGGCCTCCGATTTGCAATCCAAACATTTAATTGTGTAATTAAATGAAATATTAATTTTAAGGCTAAAATTAAGTAGATCTGGATAATTTTTGACAGATCCAGAACCCCAAGTGCATGAGGAAGCTATTGGAGTCACTGGAAAATTCAGATCCGAAGCGGATCGAGCGAAAAATGGCATTTTCTATGAAAATCGTGATCTATGTGCACTGCATATAGATCTATATATGCCACACATAGGGTATGTGTGGCGCACATAGATGTATATGTAGCACACATAGTTTGAAAAACTAAAAGAAAATCAAAGTTTTTCAAGCAGAAACCCTAAATCTGGCCCCGATCTAGGTAGATCGAACCCAAAACCAAAGTTTTGCTCATGGATTTGCATCCAACTCAAAGAAAATAATTTTAAAGTTAAA
Source organism: Dalechampia spathulata (assembly GCA_948192965.1). NCBI lineage: Eukaryota > Viridiplantae > Streptophyta > Magnoliopsida > Malpighiales > Euphorbiaceae > Dalechampia > Dalechampia spathulata. The sequence continues at coordinate 4,623 of CANYBF010892477.1, read as the reverse complement.
ATTATTTAAAATCCGGCTTGTTTTAAGGCAGATCCATGACATTTAAGGCATGAGAAGTCCTTAAACATCATTGAAATGGCCAGATCGGGAAGAAAACCGGTGAAAACCAGGGGAAAAACTGCTTTTTCTTTGAAATCCGGGGGCTATATGCGTAGCATATAGCCCTATGTGCACCACACATGTACTACATGTGGCGTACATAGGGGTATATGTGGCACATATACCCTTGAAAACAGAGGGAAAATGAAGGAAAATGAAGAAAAGAAGAGAATTTACCTTGTAGCAGAGGCTTTTCTTCCTTGATCTTGCTTGTTTCCATGTTTTAGGAGCCTAACTAAGCCAATTTTGTCCCTAAATCCAAGTGATTTAATTAATTAAAGGCCTAATTAATTATGAAATGATTTTGGCAGAGGTTTGGCTTGCCTTAAGGCAAATTTTGGGATCCCTAAAATGTTACCTCGAGCTTTATATTTATAAAGCAATTTTTGGGCATGGAAATTTTGTAATTTTTGCCCGGATTTGAAAAATTTTAAAACTATGTTTTCCACATATAGGGCTATGTGTGCAGTACATAACCTATATGCGTAGCACATAGTCCTATATGCATAACACATAGTTTGGAACCCATCGCGTGGGGCCCATTGTGGTCGCTTCGGGACATGCGCCCCAAGCCTATAAGCATTATTTGATGTAAGGAACAACTTTTTAGAACAAAGTTTTTCCAAATTCGGTCCCGAGAAGGCTTCCGACCAAACGTCTTTACTATGCAACATGCGGTGTGCATAGTACTATGCGCACCGCATGTAGCTATACGCTCTGGTCCGTACGGGCCGAACGGGATATGAGCCATATGTCAAACAAGCACTATTTGACGTTCTGAGAAACTTTATAGTTATAAGTTTTCTTAAATTCGGCCCCGAACATCGAGTTTTGGCTTAATGGGCTCGTTTTGGGCCCAATAGGCCATTAGGGCAAAAAAGTGGCATTCGGGATGCCAAGAGTCGTGCCTCGCGTAGGCATTAGTGGAAATGTGTTTTGTGTATACAGGACACTCGAAATTGGCTAAGTTGGGTGATGGGCCCGCCTATGTACTATTCATAATGAATAGTACCTCGATGGGCCCCACAGAATAAGTGGGCCTAGAAGGTGGCAAACAGCATGCCAAGCATTTTGCCTTGAGTAAGGCAGCAGATGGGATGTGTTCTGTGCGAAAAGAACACTCAAAATAGATTATAGTGGGTAGCGGGCCCCACTAATGCCTGGTGGGCCCCACAGCGCAGTGGTCCTAGAATGTGGCATTTGCAAAGCTACAGAGGTATGCCTTGCGTAAGGCAGCGGCGAATTGTATTATGTAAGTACAGAATATACAGAATAGGCCGATGGGGGAAGCGGGCCCCGCCTGTATACTATTCATAGTGAATAGTGACCTAGGTTCAAAATGTAATATTTTACATTCTATATATTCTACCATGCGTAGGCAGGCGTGAAATGTATTCTGTATGCACAGAATACACAGAATAGGCTATCAGGGGCAACGGGCCTCGCTGGTACCTTTAGTGGGCCCTACAGCGTAGCGGGCCCGAATAGTGGCATTTGCGGTGCCAAGCGTTGTGCTTTGCGTAAGGTCATTGGAAAATGTATTCCGTAAGTACAGAATACACAGAATAGGCTGATGAAAGTAGTGGGCCCCACCTGTGCATTATTCATGATGAATAGTGTCTGGGGCCCAAAATGCAATATTTGCATTCCGCGAGCTCTGCCTTGCGTAGGCAGTAATAAGGCATGCTCTGTGTGTACAGAGCATCCAGAATAGCTAGTAAAGGTGGTGGGTCCCACCGGTGCACTATTCATGGTGAATAGTACTAAGTGCCAAAAATGTAATATTTTGCATTTCGAGTGGTTTGCCTTCCGTTGGCAATAATGAAGAGTGTTCTGTATGTACAGAACACTCAGAATAATAAAATGAGAGTGGCGGGTCCCGCCAGGTGCCATGGTGGGCCCCACCAGCTCTGAGGTGTTTTGTGCACCAAAATACATAGGGGAAGTCACAGAGGCCTATGTGCCTAATCAGGGTCGATATCGGGGACTAGAACCGATCCGAATCAACATAAGCCCGAAATTGCACGAGCGTGAAAAGTCAGGGTCAACAATCATAAAACTCATCCATAAAATCAAAGAAAATCATAAGAGAATAAGAAGATAATGGCTTCTCTATAACTTACAAATGCTAATGAGCCTTCAAACTTCTTAATCCCAAAATAATCAGAGGATTTAATGAAGTTAATTAGTTTCTAATCACCTAATGAAGCCTTAATTGAATGATTAATTAATTGTGTAATTAATTTAATAGAGTTTGACCCATTTTTTAAATTTTTGAATCCTTTTTTCATAAACATATGAGTGATATTTATAGAGGAATAATAAGAGTTACCAAAAATGGATTGGCAATATGGGATTCTTGAAATCCCAAAGCGATGTGCATAGCATGTACTAGTATATATGTAGCACATAGCCCAAAAACACTAAACATGTTTAGCATGTACCAGTATGTGCACAACACATCATAAATGACACCCTCACATGCACCCATACTATAAGCACATTGGGATGTATGCCATAAGCTAAATAGACTCCTAATATGCTAAAATGGCAAGGGTACATATGGTTCACATTATTTGAGCAAGGAAAATATGTCACTTGTATTATACATTTTAATTGAAAATGTACAACATGTAGTTATATATGTTAGGCACATCAAGAAATCACATAACATGCTCTGCCTTCCACGAGCTAAGAATAATATGCTTTGCATACTAGGAGCACTTGTGGGATGCTAAAACCCATGTATGCAACTTAGATTCAAAATGAGGATTAATATGAAGTTGAATCTAAGAAAGTTTGAGCATACAATGTACACGAGTGAAAATTTAGGGTTTATAGTAGCATACTTACTTACATCCAAGGATTTTAAAGTTATCCTTAAACTCTTCTTCAAACATATTCAATGTACATATCAAAAAAATTTTCCTATATTATCCTTCTCTCTATTCAAATGACTAATTCATATAAACATGACATGCATGCTATCAATGCTTAACTTCTAAAAGCATATTCTTCACTGCATCAATTAAACCCTATGCAAATGGACAACATATACATGTAGTAAATGAAATGGCTTTAGTATTAAATAGTAATACATATTATATTTTTAAAAATAAGATAGAGATAATTGAATGTACCTTTTGCATTTCAAAAATAATTGTAAATGAATAGCCATCTGCAAGTTAAAGCTCCTATATTAACTAATGTAAAAACCAATGTTAGTTGTTCTTGTTCTCTTTTTCAACTATACAACCTATGCTATATGTAATATTTACTCATCAACATCTTTTTGAATAGTTATAAGTAACTAGCCTTTACATACATCCTTTAAAAAGCGCCTATCGAGACCTATGATAGGTCTATAGCTACTTATCCAATTTCTCTTACATGCATTAAAGCAAACAAATATTCTTCTAAATGCCCTTTGACCTTCTTACGATGACTCTTTACCAACTTTATCTTAGCTTTAATCCCTGGTTACCTTTCTTTAATGCTCTAGCATATGCTTCTAAGTAAATTTTTCTCTAAAACTCCCATCAAGCTCATCCATAATTAGTTTCTTTACACTTTTACACTTTTCTAAGCTTACATTAACCTTCAAATATTTCTCTACATCAGCCATTATTTCTTTTGAAATGTATTTAGGATTCTTATACACTTAGTCCTTGAAATATTATGCTAAAAAGTTAATAGTTGCACTAGGGATAAAATAATGTTTATAGCATTGATGTTTAGGATTAAATGTCTTCACTACTAACCCTTATTCTTTCCATCTATTAAAATGAATAACATAAAGAGGCAATCTTCCTCATACATACATTTCACGTTAATTTTACAAGGTTTATTAAGGTGCAGCTTCAGTTTATGAACATGTTGTACTCTATAACAATGAATTACAAGCCTAGCCTTTTAATCATTTTTAAATATCATTCTAATAATAAAGTGACATTTATCATCTTCCAGATTATACTTCATATCTTTTATTGAGGGTAAACTATCATCTACACCATCATCATTACTGCTCTCATATTATGTTTCCCTTTCCTCCTTATTATCATGTTCATCACAACTCACAAATCGATTAGGAACTCATAAGTAACTCTCATTTTCATTTACAATTTTAACATTCATAGTTTCAACATTTGCATTATCATTACCACTTATATTCTCAATAGTTGCATTATCATTACTATGCGCATTATTTTCATCCATTTAATGATATTGAATAGCAAAAACTTAAATAAAATTAGGTACATCCTGTCACATTCTGATTTTCACAGCCTCACTATATGCATTTATTTTATTCATATGTTACAGTAACTAATTAATGAATGCATAAAATGCATTAATTTGCAATGATGCCTAGTATGTGTTGTCACGTCTGCACACACATAGCTTGGACGTTTTTACAATTTCATTGCCTAATCTGTGGATTTTTTTTTGAGAATAGTGATTTATGTTATTTCTTTTTATTTTAGAATTATGGAATGCATGGATATGTGAGTTGATGAATTATCGTGT
>CANYBF010892411.1:0-15688 GCA_948192965.1 Dalechampia spathulata | reverse complement strand
AAAAATGACAAAAGACACTAAATGCAACCCTAAATTGAACTCTGAACTGCACCGGAATGAATCAAGATGCCCATGAGGGCAAAACAACAAAGAGATAGGCTCGACTCATCCCAATCAATCCGACCGATCCAAAATTAGGGTGTGACACCCACCTATAACTATACAAAGCATTATGTCTTAAGATACGTGTAGGGAGGGCCATCATCTTCTTGTGTATATACATAGCTTAGAAGCTATTTATTAAGTTTTTATATATATGTATGCATATATGTTTTTTTCCAGGTTTCCTAGTTAATTATTCCAATAATGATAATTTAAATTAATTAATGATCAACACATTAAAAAGTATCCTATCTATTAGCCCATAACCAAATTTTATCATGTATTGTCATATAAATAAAATAGCTCCAGACACAATATACTTGTCAATCCATTCATCCCTTTCAACCTTAAAGTAAATGCTAATATAGTTTTAACTATATAAATCATATTTTATTTCCATCCCTTAGTATTTGATCCATGATTATAATACACAAGCATTACCGTGGCAACTACTCTTCTCTTGCATCTAACCATTCACTCCACTTACATATATTCAACTAGGCAACATTACTAGGTTTAATTCCTTATCTCACATTTAACACACACACCTGTTACTCTTAAGTCTTCAATTTCCCATCTACCTCACTTCGTAAATGTCATCTCATTTTAATTAATATAAATCTTATAAAATATCACACTTATGCACACCATACATAGAGTATGATTCTTCTTCTCTGACCATTACTCATTTCTCTATATTAGATATATTTATTTTTAGTTTTATCTCTTTCACATTTTACATTCTAGTGACACATTGGTTTACTCATTTTCTTTAAGTAAGATGACCTACACTTTGGTCATACACTTCATATAAGTGATATAATTCATGCATAAATACCATTAATATTATACCAATTCAAGAATAGTTATTTCAATCAAGTGGTTGTTAGACCATCAATCTTATAATTATTATTAGTCTCAAAAGCAGTGGTCAAGAGTGGGATGAATTGACAAAACAAAAAATTTAAAGCTATTTCAACAAGCTATTTCAAAATTAGTAAACTATTTTTATTTTTGAAATTAGTGAACTAAAACAAAATTTAGCAAACTATTTTGTCAAAATAAAATTAATTTAAAAATAAGTCAAAGTTACAAAAATAAATTGATTGATTTTCAACAACTCCCATTTGAAAAATAATATATTGATTAAATCAAAATCCTTTTTATAATAAGCCTTTCAAAGATAAGATATAAAATTAGTAAGCTAATAATAGAAGGAGAAGAGAAGTGAACATACTATATATAGTGATTTGGCCTAAATGTCTACATCTACTCTCTCAAAATCAATGTTTTGAGATTCCACTATATCATAACACTACTAACTTGGAACCTTTACAAATAAAAATTTTCAATAGGCTAACTTGCAACCTCTTCAAGTTTTAGTAGGCTAACTTGGCAACCTCAAGTTTTTATAAGCTCACTTATAACCTCTTCAAGAATATGAATAACAATGGCTTACTTGAAAACCTTTTACAATATACGAAAAGTATATGAATAACAATCATCACAACCTTTATAAAACTTATTGCAAAGATTGAGAATAGATATGTAAATGAAGCTCTTAGAAAAACACGTTTTATATGTATATAGATTTAATCCTTTTTGTTTTCTATTGTCTCTTGTATTTTCTAACTTTAAAACTCATGTATTTATACTTGAAATATGAAAGTTATATTCCAAAAATACATCATGTATAAAAATATAAATTAATCAAAATTAATCTGAAAATAGTTTTCTGTTACATGAAATCAGTAAGCTAATTTACAAGACAAACGAATTTATTACCAAATTAGATTTTTGAAAACTTACCATTTTTAGAATATCCAAAATCATTTTTTCAAAAGAGGAAAATTTATATTTTGAGTTTTGAGCTTCATAAGATAATTATTCTCAAAATTTTCTTAATGAAAATTCTAAAAAAAAAAACCTTACTAAAATAATCTTTCAAATAATTCTCCTTGAAATCTTCAATAAATCCATTGGATAGCTTCCATAAAATGTAATCAATAGATCTAATTTTCAAGTCAATCCATAATACTTCCATCTATATGGATATTAATTATTTAGTCATTATTCTTCATATATATAACCATCTATAATTTAAGTAATAATTCTTATCACTTCAAAAATGTGATCCAGTCACTTACAGTTTTCTAATTTAAAGGTCAATTCCTTGCGACACCTGTTACATGCACATATATTATTCATGTAATTTTTTTCTTTTCCCGAACTCTTATGCTTGTGCCATGTTTTATAATGTGTGAGCACACCCTTCTCACGCTCGGCCAAACTCGATTTCCAATAGGTGGCATCAGTAAATAATAGATACTTGAATATACATACACGTACATGCTTTAGTACTAAGTGGCATTAATACTTTCATTTGTTATCCATCATCTGATCCCTGTCGGCAATATATCCCTTTACAGGCATATGTAATAGATCTAGAGTTGATAAACCATTGTTTAGTTAATATTTATTAATCTAAGGTTGATTGTGCGATTTCTTTGTTAACTCCACTAATACGTTAACACCAGTTAACTACTGTTCCATTTTTTTTGGAGTATCTTAAGCAATTCCAGTATTAATCTATTGACTATATATCCATATCCATATTAATCTTACAACTTAGTTGTTCATCCATGCTTAAATAAATTAGTATGTCCAATCACACGACACATGGACAACCACATGTGCGCATTTGGTATGGGAATCAACAAACCGGATGGTATGTTTCACAAGCATGCCTATTTGTTCAGATATCTGTATTATTATTATTATCAATTTATTCTGTCTAAATTTTAACTCTATGTACAAACTGGTTACTTCTTATGTAAGAACTCATTCCATAGCTAAATCCGTCATCAAAAATTTAACATCAAATGATTTTGCGACAGAATTTTATCATTGTTATTTCCATCGTTACGCGACGGCAAATCTCATTTTAGTGACGGTTAAATTCCGTAACCATTTAATTTTTGTAATGTATTCTCATTCAATTCTCATTTTTGACTACCAAATTAATTATACTAACACACATGAATTATTACTATCACCTTTCCAAGACTCTAATTTATTAATTTAATGTCATATTCACATGCACAGCCACAAAATCCTGGTATCTCTCATTTAGTCGGTAATTCCCGTCATTAAAATCAACACATAATAGCCTTTAGTTTCCTTCTTGAAATCGTCTTTCCTTAAGCAATCTCTCCTTGCCGAAGCCTGTCACTCCATTCTCCTTAATTGGCTTCTTCCATTGATTTTTTTTCAAAAAAAAAAAACAAAGTTGATGTTATCCAATCTTCCAATTTAGGAGGCTCTGTATTTTTAAGAGTGAAATCTGCCTCCACCACCATGATGTATATTCCCAATCTTAAAGGGGTGATTTTTATCTCAACATCAGTGATAAGAAGTGGCAGAAAGTCCATGAATCATATTATTTATTAAATACTTAATAAGTTCAATTTATACAGTTATATAAATATACAATTTAATTAATACTTATAGCTTAATTTATTCGTAATTAAAATTTCTTATTCTTCCAATTCATTCAGTTAGCAAATTGTTTCTTTCTATAAATCAGTCAGCCTCTAGTTAAATAACACTCTTATTCCATAGTGAAATTAATTAAATAAAACATTATTTTATTTTGCATGAATATCAAAGAATTGAATTTAATCTGATAAATTTTAGATGTAATTTATAAAATCATGTTTAATTACTTATTAATTGTACGATTACAACTAGGACCTAATGAGAGAGAGCATTACATTGCTTGAGTTTAAAGAATCATCAATAAATAGTCAAGCCTCATTCCTTTTAAGCAATACCATGGAGAAATAGCTAAGCCTCATTCTTCTTCAAAAGGATTGCAAGAAATAGCCAAGTCCCCATGATTAAGGACATCATGGAAAAATAGTTAAACCTCATTTTTTACATGAGGACATTATAAAGAATTGGCTAAGCCTCGCCCAAAATTTTGAGGACATTATGAAAAAATAACCAAGCCTCATCTAAGTTTGAGAACATCATGGAGAAGCAATCAAGCCTCAACATTCATGAAAATATAATAAAAAGAATAATCAAAGTTCCAAACTTAGAAGTAATGTGAAGAAACAAAACTTCTTCATAAAAAATATTGTGAAGTCCTTAAGGAATAATGCAAAAAGGTGCAAAATTATTGATGTTAAGTGAAGAAATAACTAAATTTTGTTAAATATACGTCAATCTGGATGATAATGTCGGTTGTTATCAATATTAAAGCAAACATATACAAATCTATTATATATATTGCTGTAAAAAAGCAAATAGATATATATATGCTATATATATTATATAAAAAAAGATAGATATAATTTATTTATTGATGTTATTTACCAACATTGATAACCAACAACCAATTGCCAATGATGGTGAGCATGGTAATCTAAAAAGTAAATATGATTCGAATGATATATTTAGTTAAAAATAATATAATCTTACATATACCAAAAGAGTGATATTGTTTAAAAATATGAAGTTGAAAAGTGATATATATTCTTGATAAGCTTATAAAATATCATGATGATGATGGAAACAAAAGGCATAAGTGGTAAAACAAAATCTTTAAAATGAATAATTTTGGCATATAAGCAGTTGTCTTTTTAACATTATAAGCAACTGTCTGATAGACGATCTTATGGGGTGACAAATATTGCGTACTTGAAGACAATTACCAAGAGAGTTGCAAAACGCAAAAAGCAGCGGAGCTGGGGAGACAAATGGAATACCTGTTGCGCGTTAAAGGCGTTGCTTTCCTGACAAAAGATTTACCATCACAAAAGGAATGAAGTATTTTCCAAGGCTACTTTTGGAAAATCAGAGAAGGGACCATTTTTAGTGGACTGGACTAGCAATCTTAAAGATGCAAGGTAGTAGAAAGAGTAAAAGAAAAAAAGAGAGAGAACGTTTACAAAGACGAATATAACAATTCATAAGGCATCCACCAACCCAAGCAAAGGATATTGCTATGAAATTCTTGATTTTGACTTGGGAATTTTGAGATTGCTTTGATATCACTCAAAAAAAATTAATCATGATACCTCTACCCATCTTTAACCACTTTTCGTCTTCCAATACTTTTTGGACCCATCTCCCTGATACGCATGAATGCCATCGATTTGCAGGAAACTGTGCTTTATATATACAAGGAGGTTACGAGAAAACTGAATATAGGTTATCTTTTGTTCCAGACATGGGATCATTTGTAACGTTATACAGGCATTTGTAGTGTAATGATTTCCAATTTCTTTACAGAATTTTTTTACAATTCAAAAAATCACTCGTGATAAATGGATTGCAAGACACCGATTCAATTTCTAAACACAAACTATGGTCACCGCAGGTCAATAACATCAAACTTGAGGTTGGGATTCATATAAACGTCTGTACAGGTGGCATAAATGGGTCCACCCCCTGGGGGTGGATCATGCGGGTGGAAGCCGCGTTGCTGGCAGTTCCTAATGACGGACATGCCACCAGGGGTCGTCAACCGAAAAATGCCATGAGTTCTGCAATGCAAGCATCAAGTTATTGACAAAGATCAAGTTTGATATACATGGCAAATAGTTGATATGTTAAAAACGACTATTGTAACCTTGAAGTATCTCTAGGTGCCATGACTATGGCAACAGCTTCTGGCAACATAATCTGAAAAGACAACAATCATGCATGTGAAATAAGGAATATGATCATATAAAAAAGGAAAATAATCAGAAAGATAAATGGATATCGCTGGTTCTCATTTCGAAAGTCATTTACTGTAAGATTATAGCAAAAACCAGCCCACACTAGTTGTGGCAAGAGGAGGACCAGACAGGACAAAAAGAATTTAAAATTTTTTGCGATCTTTTCTAAAAGATACTGGATGTAAGGGATCTCAAATGAGTACTCCAATACTTTATGCAACAAAAATCAAGCAGCAAAATTAATCAAAACATTCCATAGAGGGAACATACTCTTTACAATAAATATATTCCACTCAATTGCATTAAGGAAGAGTTCGAACTAACCAAAACCAGGCCTTAAATGAAGCAATTCCACTACATATCCAACGTCCATTCTATCCATTAATTAAGCATTTCAAATAAACAACCCAGAAAATACCAGGTAATAAGACTGGAATTACCTGATATGAATAGTGGGTGTGAACATCAATTGAAGACATGAAACAAGCCTGTGTAGGATGCGTCTGTAATTTACAACATGACAAAACCATTCAGCCATAAGAAAAATAAAGGATAACGAAGCAAATAAAAACAGAACAAGTAACATTATAATGCTGTCAGACCAGACTCTATACAGAAAGCAATTAAACACAAAAGCATGAACTACATGCAAAAAACACCTGGTTAAATATCCTGGTCCTAGTGCATGGAGGAGAGTCACGTATCCAAAAATCAGTCAGATTAAAAGAATAAATAATCTGCACATTACATGAGTCATGCATTTAACAGGAGTAGAAATAATAGCATCTGACTCCATCATAAAGCAAAGAACTAACGTCTGTAGATAAGTGTCAGACTTACCATTTACAGTTACAAGGAATAATGATAAATATATGAGTCAGGAAAATCTCAAACCTTAAGCTAGCAATCGTTAATTGAAAGAGATTCTCATTATGTCTGGGAACGTCATGTCTTGGAAAAAAAAAAAACCAACTAAAAGAAAATGGTATGGTATTTAAATGGAGAAAATTGGGTCCTAGCAAGCTAGATGAGCCTCCGAGCCCATTTCTAAATAGCCACAGTCCACTCCATAAAGTTTCTACATGATATCAGAGTTGACGATGACACAGTGGCTGGATGATCTTGAACTCAAGTTTGAAGATTCTGGAATTAAGACAAACAGAAGAGACTGGAACAGAGTTAATCTCTGAAAGGAACAGAGTTAATCTCTGAAAGGAACAGAGTTGATCTCTGAAAGGAACAGAGTTGATCTCTGAAAGGAACAGAGTTAATCTCTGAAAGCAACAGAGTTAATCTCTGAAAGGAAGACCTTCATACTTTGTAATGGACTTCCGAGGTAGCCCATATCTAGAAAGTAACATATGGATAAAGCCTAGCTGCAGGTGAAGTTTCTGGGGCAAGATTGAACCTTAGCATAACCAGTTGTTTTTATGCAAATATGAGCTGGCCAACCTTATTTATGCTGGCCACGTGATTTTAGCATAACAATTTCTAACCGAAGGACTTCCTACACATTGTAATACGAAGTTAAACAGCTCAATAGTTTCCATTTGACAACCATTAAAGGATGCTAGAACTGCCAAATGATAAGACTGTCATTGTTGATAATAAATGAGGCACTCACATGTATCCATCCAAGGGGGAATAAAGATCGTGTATCCTGAACTTCAAATATTTCCTCCTCATTCGTTGCTTGACACTGATTGGAAAATACATGATTAGATAAAAATCACAGAAATGGCATTGGCAAGGACATAAATGAATGCGTGGAAACAGTTGTTGAGGAGTTGTGAAAATGCATACTGAATCAGATGTTGACTCCTGCTTAGGGATGATAAGAGCTGTAACATAGAACTTCCTGTCTTTCTGCAAAATTAATTGAACAATTAATACTATGCATTATGAAGAGTGAGACGTGGTTTAATAATAGATGACATACCAGTGAACCAGCCAGGACTCCACAAGTTTCTAAATTCCGATTAGTGTTTGACTTTGCCAGCTTCATGAAATTATCCATCATTGTGACCGACTGCAAAGAAAAGCTATTCTTAGTCTGCCATAACCAACAAACGCTCCATCTCCTTTTGTTGCCCACACTATATAATTACAAATTCTTGGACAGTAATGTGTCTATGGCCTTAAAAGGTACACATTTCCTTTTGCTAATCATGTTAAATCTAGAACTGATTTGCAGGTTACAAATGGTTAGGTCCAAAATCCAAAATGACAAAAACATTTAAAAACTGAACATGGGAAAAAGTACAAAAGGTGCAACACGGTGGTAGATGCTGACCACGTGTATTTTGAGAAAGATACATCACTGAGAGAAATATTCAGATTGTACACTAAAGCACAAGAAAATGTGAAGGAAGTGATTATGGAGCTTACAATGTGCAGCTGCAGAGGAGATTCAGAACGAACAATATCATCAAGTGAGGAAATATCCATATTATTTTCAGCATCAGACAACTGAGGAACCACAGGTTTCAAATCTAGGACTTCTGCGAGTACGGCTGGTGGAGATGGCTGTCTAATTAGATCTGTTTGAACAGGTGTTTCTATTGTATCAAAGGTAATCATTGCACTAGGTTCTCCAATGAGGCATGTCTGACCATCTCCATTCACAGCTGGAACTGACTGTGAGGTTGATCTCTCAAATTCTGAGCTACTACTATCTGATTTTACAGTGAGTCCATTCTCTTTGAACTGCTGCAGACTTTGGGGTTGCAAATTGCTGGCATCATTTTTCACCGTGACTCCATTTTCTGATAATTGCTGAAGACTGTTTTTACATGCAAGACCACCCAACAAAATGAATCCAATAGCATAAGTGTTCATTTAGAAAACAGAAATGGATGTCACCAATAAATAGAAGGAGAAAGAAAAGTCAATTCAAAACAAATCAAGCATCTTTGTACTTGAGCCTTCAAAAAAGAATATCTTCAAACCAATCAAATTTTGTTTTATTGGATAATACATCCTGATACTCAAACTTCTGAAAGAAGTACTTTGAAACATGGAGAGAAGTCGAACCTAGGAATTTCAATTGGAGTGAGATCTATGTTGCTAGGATAATAGACCTGTTGTATGTAAGAGATATAGGTCAAAAACAGTTTCTGAACAACGAATCAATCAAAAAGAAGAATGGCAACATACTCCTTTATCGCTCCTGGGTGGGTTCCATTGTCCCTGAAGCCCACTTGGACCCAATATAGAATGTCTGGAAAGAGTCTCCTCCTTTGCCCGTGGAAAGTTTAAAGACCTTGGAGAAGCAAGTACAGGATATCAAAAGACAGGATAAATGGCAACGAGTACAATGGATGATTCAAGATAAAGTACAGGATATCATGACATGAAAAGTATTACATTAGTAATGCATTCTACTTAGCCAACAAGAGAAAAAAACAGATCTATCTTGATATAATGCACTTGTCTCATGCCCCTATTCTTAAACCAGGTTGTCTACCATAAAACATCACTCTGTTCAGCCATCTCAAAGTTAATGCATCAGCTAGTGTTTCCAGTGACGGTTGATACCACATAGCCATAAGTATCTGTGTCACTGATGGCACCATCTTTTGCCATCTACAGAGTCTAAGTTGTGGAATGAAAAATCTTCTAATTGAGAGACAATCACATCAAATCAATGCAAAACTCACATTCTCCGGAACTTCTCTTCCATTGTCCTGGAATGTGAAAATTGCTCAATTTTTGAACCTTGAGAAATAAATTGTCGTGCAGCTGGTGCTACTGCCTGACAATCGCAGAATAGTCTTAGTGTTTTAAAAAACTGATATTGCTCAGGAAAAGAAACATAATAATTAATAATAGAAAACAATTCATCATCAGCCAAAGAATTGATAACAAATTGTCAAATCATATATCAATAACTATGAAGCTCTACAATACCTTTGTAACATCATAACTAGTCAACGTTTTCCTTTTGTCAGGAGGCCACTCTAATGAATTCTTTTGATCGAAAAAGCCCAATCCACTATGATTTGTATGTTTTCTGTTTAGTTCATTTACCTTCTGCTGCACTGCTGGCTTCAAGTCTTCCAACTCTTTCAAAGCATTCAACAATTTCTAGAGCAATGAATCAAAATCACATGGGCTTTCAAACAAATAAAAATGAGAAAAAGAAACTAGAGAAAGAAAATGGAAAAAAGAAAAAGTTTACCTCTTTCAAATAAACTTTCTGGCTCTGTTTGGATGCTCTATAGTCTCGATGGCATGGTATCGTTTCTGATACCAAGCTAAAGGAAAAGAAGTGAAGTAATACAAGCAAAATGTTATTTAATACACGATATTCTTTTTCATCACATAAAAGTGAAGAAACAATCCTTTTAAATAAAGATAAAAGATAAATTCCCCACGGTTCTTCAAATTTACATCAAAATTCACACCTCTTATTCTCACCTTGAAAACCTTAAAAGCATTATATATAGGTCTATAATATTATTCTCGTCTCGAAAGATATCCGCCTGCAATGTCAAAAAAAAAACCATAACAAATCAAATTTAAAGGATTTACAATGCAATGTGCATTGCAAAAGCAGCACATAGCCTATTTAGCAGATAATTATGCTAAACTGAAAGAAGAAAAATGAAGAAAACTTGCACTTCTATGCATACAAGGCAGGATTGAACCCATTCCCATTGCAAGGAAGATTAAATGGGTTTAATGTAACTAAGCCAAAAAACACATGTTGCTGAGAGAATGCAAAAAAGCAGTCACATTTAATTGAAATTTGTATCTGAGGAACTGAAAAAATAAATAGAAGCTAGACTCGTGCAACTTCTTTCACATATTAGCAGTCAAACATTTTAAACAAACAGGAAATTTATTTTATGTTCAGACTAATTATATTTCTGATGTTATCTTCAGAGGATCATGTTTCTGAGATGTTAAAGAAAAATTGTTCCCTAAAATACTAAAATAAATTCCAAAAACTAAAAATGAATGCCAAGGACTTAAAGTTGATAAACAAAAAGAAAGAGTCAAGACTTTCTCAAAAACATGTCCTGTTTAGACCCTCTTTACTGCAAAATAAGTCATAATTTCAACAAAATATAGTCCAGCAGTCCATAAGAGGAAGCACAAAGGATGGGTTAACCAATGGACAAAAATTAATCCTAATTAAAACTAACTGAATCCACCATAACGCCCATAATGGACTGAAAATAACACATTAACAGAGTTATTTCAATTGAAGAGGCTCATGGTATAAAATGTTTTGATGCAAAACAATTCCATTCTGAAGACCAAACAAATCCCAACAGGTACCTAGCAAAAGTAAAGTCGCAAAACTGGGAAAATGGAGATGAGTTCTGCAATAACCAAACTGATACCAGAATTTTATTTAACAAATTAAACCCTATTAATCCCAAATAGATCTTTTCTGCATATCTTACATGGTAACTTAAAGGTAATCAACTTGTATTGGTTTTGACATGATAGAGATTTGACAAAATTTTGAAGCCAAAAAAGAAGATGAGAACATAACTCACTTTATATTTATGAGTTCTAACTGGATAGAGCATATCACTTATTTGCCTTATTCCTTTTCACAGTAAATGGCACCAACCTAAAGGGATGATATCGAGTTGTTTTGAAAAGAAAGGTTTGGGTGTATGGTGTTGTTTTGTGCAGAGGGGTTTGTAAATTTCAGCCCATTAAACCATTAAAACTGTTTCTTTTTAGCCAATCCTCAAACTGGATAAAGTGAGAGTTGAAACAGTAACAAATAGGATATTATCAATTTTCATGGTATGGATCATATGGAATTATATATAATTTTGGGGAATTCCCTATTCATAGCCAGCATTGCAATGATGACGCAAGATGTTTCCAAGATGTGCTGTTGAAATTAAAATATTAGGATCGAGGTTTTGACATAAGAATAGGTAGAGTCGATAAATGAGTTACCATGGAAAAAGCCGGGTTGGCTTCCATTAAGATGAATTAAGAGAACAAAGGTGGAGACGATTTGGTTTGGTTTGGTTTGGTTTGGTTTGTAGACCCTCGAATGCATGAGTAATGATAAATGAAGAGAGGAAAGTAAGCGGAGGACCTGAAATCGAAGGAGAAACGTCATTCGAACTGATTACGCAACTTTACACCTTTTCTCTTATGTAAGCTAAATCATGCCGAGCAAATTAGAGAGAACTCACATAATTGATAATTTGAAAACAATAAGATAAGATGTGACATCAAATCCATCGTTTCTTAGTTCCTATAACAGACATGCAAATTTTTTATCCAGCATTTGCAAAAGAAACAATTAGTTTCAAATCCATAGATCCAATCAATAGTTTGATCTCATAAAATCCCATAGATAGAAGATATCCAATTTCTCGATAAAGATTTCCTACACCACGACAATGAACTAACTTAACAATCACATCGACAACCAGTATTTTCCACTCCGGCGTTACATTATCAACTACTAAAACCCTAAATTGTAATTTCCACAAAATATACAGATGACAATCACATTGGAAATTCAGCAATTTCTCAGTTTACACTTCCGATTAAACCTAAGATAAAATAAAATTCCTACAAATAAACGAAGTAGCATAAACATGGATGACAAATAGATAAATAAATAAATAATACACAAGACATCGACCTGTTTGAGAATATTATGCGCAATCCGGTAGTAATATAGGAGAGAAATATGATTTGCAACATCAATTCTTTTAGAACTTGCAGCGATATTTATTCTACCGGGAGCCGAGGAGTGCCTCATTTTTTTTTTCTTCTCAGCGCTTCGAAATTTTCTTGCTGTTCCTATTTCAATCGTCTGGTTGACCAAACAGAAATTGGTTTTGACAGCTTTGAGTCGGTGAGTTAGGCGATTTAGCTCCTGAAGTTCAAAGGAAAGCCGTCAATGGCTGCTTGCTAGTAGAAGACAGAAAGGGTATAATGAAAAGAAGAAGAACGTCAAGCCGGTTTTTAGATGAACAAAAATGTCGTTTTGGTGGAGGAAGGACCTTATTTGATTAAAATATTTTGTCAGAATTATAAATATGTTTAGTTTTTGAATAATTTTCGATTAAACTAAAATTGGCTGCACTGATTATAATTGATATTCACTAATTGCCACATCATCTTTTCTTGTTATGACTTTTTATTGTTGATTTTTGAGATGCATTATAAATACATTAAGCTGAGACTGTTGTGTTCTTATTTCACTTTTATAATTGGTTTCACAAATGCAAATCATTTATAAAAAAAAAAAAGAAAAAATAAGAATTATAATCACTTTGAGCTTAAAATATTTGTATGTTGGTAATTCAAAAGTAGGAACGATTGTATGGTTTGAATATTGTCACCAAATATATATAGTTGGTATAAAAATTACATGCTTTTGAGATGCATCTAATAATGTCTTAAAACATTGATTGTGCAATACTTTTAAATTGACCAACACATGAAATGTGTCATTTTAAATATTTATAAACTTAATGTGATGTGGAATAAATAAATTTTATTGATAATAAAATGTTAAATCTATTTCATTTGATCATTTTTTTATCCAATAAAATAAACATAACTTTTACAATAACCTCTATGAAATGAGTAGCGATATGAGATTTGCATTTTAATCATTTTATTACATATGGCTATATATAAATTACCTTACATTTAGATGAATTTTATGGTCAAGAGAAATCATTTCACATGTAAAAAAGATTTCATCCTTTTACTGATTGAATTAGGAATTCATTAATATAATTACTTACTCATAATAAATTATCCATATAAAAATTATGACATGTCATTGGGCGTCTGCTATATGTATATAATTTAAACAAGTCACATGTCTGATAATTTTAGTATCTTTATGTTATACACATAAAATTTTTTGCAATCTATAAATTGTACAATAATAGTTGCATAACAAAAACTTTCGCTAGAAATACATTATACTTCCAAAAATGCATTTTTAATGGTCGTACAAGACTCGAAGTATCCTAACTACACTGGTGTTTCACTGATCCAAATGTCCCTCTGTACTACTCTAACTTACGTTAATTAAAAGATAAATGTTAAGTATAAAACTCAGTGGTATCTAATAATAATTGCATTGTAAATAAAATTCTATTACTTTTTTTATAGCAAATATAAATAATTAATAAAATAATTTAACAAATAAACATAGCAATTTATCATAATAAATAGGACAACCAATAAAATTATACAATCAATAATAAATTACCATTATAATAATTCTTTATAATTAACTTTGTATATCATTCATCATTTTCAAGGATCAACCATATTATTGTTCTATATATCAATTGAATAACAATGATATGCTCTATGTTAAAGAATGCAAATATGAATTGCATTTCTCTTTTCTCATATAGCAATGATATACGATGTGATAATGAATACAAATATGAATTGCATTCCTTTGTTCTCTGTCATTTTATCATTTCTCTATAAATTCATCATTTTTTATGAATTTATTATTTTTCTATAATCACATCAATCTCTATCTCTAATTGTGTATAATTTATACTAGGTATATTTTCAATAATTTATTTTCTCAGTATATCTCTGTATTCTCTATTTCTATATCATTTTAATATATAAATTGTCACGTCTTTTGCCTACATAGACATGCTCCCGTAGAATGACTATTAACTTTCTCTTTTAGAAAGTCAACAAACATCCTACAAGGGATACGTAAAATTTTTTTTTTACTTATTATATTTGTGCGCCATTTTAAGTTTTGCAGAAAGATTGTCCCAATTAACATTCTTACATTTACTGCCTTTATCATTAATTTAAATTACGTAATAAATTTAATTAAAAACTTTGAACTATCCCAAGTCCTTGCCTTCAGAGAAACTCCTGCTGAATTGGTGCTCTTGAAGATCCGTGCTCGCCTCCCATCTTTGAACCTACGTTCATCAAATGACGAACGCTGAGTATAAAACTCAGTGGTACTTTAACATATAACATGTAAAAATGTAATTATTCATGTAACATATGTTATAAGAAAATATAATCATTTATGTCGCATATATGAATACAGGTCATGTAAACCATAACATTATCCTAAAAGCATTACCATATATTTATCAAGAATCTTACTTCTAAATACTTTCAAAGTATATCCACATTTATTTGATTCTCTAATGTTTTTCAGATCTTAGTTCGTTTCATGTCATTATTATAACTAGTTTATGTTCATGTCACACATACTATTTATTAATCCTTGATTTCATAATTCATTTAGAATTTACCCTTAAGCAATGTAGTCATATAATATATATACTACATCAAACATAATTACTCTACAATTATTATTTGAATATTATAAACATATCTATAATATGTTCATAATGTGTTATCATGATAATTTATCCATTTGATTATATCATAATCTATTCTTTTAGTTTATTATTATTATTTATATTAATCAATATATCGATGATTTGATACTCTAAATTATCATGTCAACAAGCACCAACCTTCATATGTTTAAGTCATATATTATTTTTCACCAATATTTGATATTAAACTAAACTGCTTAATCATATATTCAACCATTAGCCTTAATTTCTTATTATTTTAGGATATAATAAAATCCTGTAATTCTAAAATGACATTTTCCATTTAATCATATATTCTCTTAATTCATAATTCATAATATAATGAATCATGTTAATTATATTCTCTACCACAATCCAACATGAATAGCATCAAAGAGTATCATCATATAATCATCACATTATCACTGATTATTAGTATAATTTATTATTTAATATAATATTCATATAAGCATGATTATGGTACATTTATCATTTTATCATCATAATAAATCTCACCATTGAGCATAA